>JAUMHM010108729.1:0-21812 GCA_032362435.1 Melikaiella ostensackeni
GTAGTTTTGCACACGATTGAAACCCGAAACACTTCTTTTCATCATAATGAATCATCGTGAAAGCATTAAATCTATTAATAATAATAATAATAATATTACGATTTTGATTGAAATTGCATATTTGATCATAATTCTATATACACAATTCTATTATTCTAATAAACACAATGAGGGGGCTTCTGCCCAATTCAAAAATCAAATAAATCACTACGAGGCGATTAATGCCAATTCTAAGGCATGGTAATTACTTGCCGGACAAACCTGAGTTATACTACATTTTAAAGCGCCATTTAACCGTAATTAATGATGGTTGGGGTTATGCCCAATCCAAAGTAATAAAACTCACGAAACGTGATCATTGATTTTACAATACTAAATCTGAAAGCGATTATTTACGTTCTTATTCTTGAAACTTCAAATTCGGCGTGGCCTGATGGGCCAGCACAAATTGTCAGATTACGCGGATCGTGACGGCTACCATACATGAAATTATACAAACTTCTATTTGAACAATTCCCAATGTTCATAATTTTATTTTTATTTTAGGAACACTGACTCGACTTCTTAGTTTTTAATCAAACAAGTATGTTCTGAAATTCCCCAGGGTTGGCGAATATCCAACTGCGATGGCTTGCCTACATCTTCGGTATTTGCAACTAGATTTTCAAACAACTGAAACTCAAAATAGAGAAGAACTTACCCACCTGACAGCCGCCCTCTTCCTCGAGTAGAACCTCTAACAGTAGGCATGTTAAATCAAATTCAAATTTCTTTCAAAATTAAATGTGCAAGGCTTTAAGAAAAATGGCTTCGACTACTTAGTCTGAACGTACAACAATTAATGAATTAATATGGCGCCTGCTTTCTTCTTCTTGAGAGAGAATCGGAATGCTGTGCACATGGCTCGTAAGAGGAAGAGCGACGGCTGTGGTTTCAATAAACTTGAGGCGCCGACAGAGTTCACCACGTTCCACTTAGTCTACTCATAATTGCTAGGCTAGCGCGAACCGCAGAACAGCTGATAGCACGCGACGTGTGCACGGTCGTTGCGCTTATGTCGGGTATTGCCACATAAATACAGTACTTGCTCAAATGGTCCTGTATCGTGAGCACGTGGCAATTTCCGTCCGGTGTGACGGGCAACTTGCTGATTGTGTCCAAGCAGACATTGTCAAATGCGTCGAGGGGCATGTCCGTGATGAGCATAGGCTCTCGTGTACGAGCGTGCACGATTTTGCTTTGGGCATGACTCCTACACAAAGTGTCCGTTAGAATGTTCCGTTGTAAACTATCGCATAGATCACCGAAACGCGCAATGCATAAGTGCTGAACTTTGTCCGCTTCTAGAACTGATACCAAATTCTGCAACACCTGACACTCACCACCTTTATTTGTGACAACGGCCTCGCCTACAAACCCCCGGGTTTAGTTTTTATGAGCGGCAAATAATTTTCCTGGATTTCTGACTCGGTGATCGGAATAGTTATGAAATGTCTGGTTAAGGAACGAATTGTTAAAATCTGTGGTACTGTTTTAACTTCTGGTAACAATTTCAAGTTAGCTCTCGTTGACTCGGGATCAATGAAAGGAATTGGGTCTACTGGTCGCGATTGCGAAATTCGATCATTATAGAAGAAATAAATATTTTAACGTTTTAGTCTCAAATATAATCGGCCTCAAATCCCTTCAATTGAAATCAGCAATGCATGCCGCACCACGTGGAAAAAGACCCTTTTTCCAAATATTTCTAACTCTGTAGTGCCTGAGGTGTAAACTCGCGTTAGAATTACTTCTGTTATAAATGCTCGCTCACTCGCGTCTATATGAGTATCCGGCAGTAGGGCCAACATCTTGATAACGTTGACGTCGTTGCTAGTGTCAATAAAGAACCTAGCAGTTGGGTCCTCTAAATTCGTTGCGTCCATTTTCACTACTGGTGATTCATTGATCAACCCATTTATTTTGTAGATTTTGCAGGTTCCAGAAATCTCACCGTTGTTTGACGCTCCCGGTCCGCGAGACTCTCTGGCGCGTCATTCTAGTGCTCTATTTCAGTCCATTCCTGTGCTTGCACACCCGGGTAGTAGGCGTCTTGTTGGTAGACCTCGCCAGAATAATTTCGCACAGGAGATGATGCATTCGACGGCCGGGGATATGCTTGAACGTGCGCGGGCTAATATCCACCCTGACCATTGTACCCCCTGTTCTGCGTTACCTGAGGTTGATTGGGGTAGTAAACGCCACCTGGAGAGGGGCTGTGCAAAAGACCTGAGATCAATGTTCCACTGTGCCGATATGTTGGGCTGGGTGAGCGAGTTCGGTCCGTGTTGTATTGTCTTTCCTTGCGCCCTTGCGTGGTAGTCCTGTATGTGCGAGGGTCGTACAGTCTCATGTCTTCCACGGGGTGGCGGTTGATTCGAGAGCCGTTGTAGAAACGTTGTTTCGGATCCTATCGGCTATACGTCCTAGGCTGATACGCGGTATGATCGGGGGTCTCTGAAGGCCCCCTGCGCTCCTCTGCGTGTTTTGCTTGCCTAAAAGTCTGTTCTAGCGTCCTGGGGTCTCGCGCATTTACGGCGCTAGATAGGTCGTCTGGAAATCTCCGTATTGAAGCCCGGAGTGCCGCAGCCGTCATCTGTATCATGGTGGAAGTTTCAATTGCGTTGCTATGTTTTGCCTGTAGTGAGGCCCGCGCACCACTAATATATGAGCGTAGACGATCATCTAGGTCATTCACAGTTTCATTTTTATACATATGTAAGCTGCAAATGCGTGCATTCGCGGGTGCTTTCCACTAATCGACCTAGAACCGCGGTAATTAGTCTCTAGTCTAGCGGATAAAGTCTCTAATTGAAATATTCTTCTCGTCGTACTTCGGGATATCACTGGACTGGAGTAGTTGTGCTGGGCTGAAATCCTGGATTCACCTCTTCACTTTAATTGAGGTTTTCCCCTGGGCCGCCAATTCGATACTCATCGAAACAGCTTTATATATGATAACACCCTTAGAAGTTTAGTTAGTCCCTATAAATCAAGAGACTTTTGGGCAACTCGCCCCAATATCCCGCTTACCCGGGGGTATCCTAAGGGGGTAAGAGAAGAAATAACCTCAAATGACAGAGTCGTACCGAACACTGTAATCTGTGCGGGGCCTATGGTCTGAAACATGTAGCCCGACACCGTATTTTCGATAGGGGTATGCCGCATGAGTCCCACCAAAAGCGCATCTTCTGAGATGAAATTTAGATCACTGCTTGTGCAAAGGGATGAACCTACGTTACCGTTACGGAATGCGGAAGAAAATATGCTGATTCCGGTAGGGGAGCGACTTTCGTACCCGACCAACAAATCGGAAATGAGGGGAGGCAACAGTGCCGTAAAATTAGAACCTGTCAATCCAGGCGGTACTGAGAGCTAACAAAAAAAATGTTCACTGACTTCTTCTGCTGTTCGTTTTGCTTCAGCTTTGTTGAGCAAGACTTCGAAAAGCTCTGAAATATCGGGGAAAAAGCTTACTGTCTGCGGGACATTCGTTGTATTGTGTAGGAGGGGGTTGCTCAAAAAAACTTGTTGTAGATGGTTCTACTTGAGGACCGAGGGACATAGGTGGTAAAGCAAAATGAACATGCCTCAAACCTCCCTGAGATCTTGTAGTTCTCCAATTGCTCCACCTCATTGCTTGCCTTGTGTTAAGATCCCTTTTAAACTCTTAGACTCGGCAGATTCCTGATTGCTCCACCGTTCTAAGGCCAAACGATCTATATAAATGAGCAAGAATGAAATTGAATTAATCCAAAGGCCATTTCAAGCGCAGGTTTTGATTCAATTAGTGGTGCAAGGTCCTTCAAGGAAGCTTAAGAAGTGAATTTTGAACCGACAAGATTTTCTAGAGATTGCAGAAGTTTAGTAAAACTTTCCGATGACTCTGCTTGCAGAGTGGGTTCACAAAGTAGCATTATTTCCTGCGTAATTTCTGAATGCTTTGGATTTGAGTTTAAGTTCGTTTGGTAGGCAGAAACGAGTGATTCCAATCTGCGAGCAATATCATGTTCGATTTTCTCCCGAACCTGTCGCCCCGCACGGCACTTGCGCTTGCACTTAACTTTCACCGGTATGGAATAAGTTTAAGAAAGTAGACTAAATCGTGTACCGACAACTTTGTGGTTTCCAGCTTGCTGCACTCACTTATGTTTATCAAATTAAACAATAAAAAAAAAAGAAAATTTCAGACGTAGTCCACACATTTTTCATGTAGCCAACAAATTTTGCGTAAAAAGAATATCGGTTGCACTGGCGGCATTAAAGAAAATGCACTCTTTCACACCATCATGCGAAAGTTTCACATTGACATCACTCTGTCCATTTAATGGCATGAGCTATTGAAACTAAGGGAATTATTGTTTGGCACCAGCTAATTGTTACTAACTGAAAATGAATAATTAATTAAAATTAATTATTAACTTCCCTTCGCACCTAGTAGCGAAATTTACGCTCTTCGTCAGAACGAGGCGATGGGCATGCCCTTTTCCCTATTTCCTTTAGGGAAGTCGGTGGCTTGTTGCTCCCCCGTTGCTTACACTTTTATTTAATGAAATGTCGAATGAATTTTACTAGACACTGGGTTTCGGATATACGAACATTTATTATTGAAGAAAATCGTATGTAATGTGTTACATGGGACGATAGAGTACTCACCCTCACACCATGGAAAGAGAACAGAAAAGAAAAACCATTTCGTAACATTTAGAAGAAAATCCCTTTCTTTGCTCGATTTCACCTCTCTTTTGCTTTGCGTTAATGAATTTCTTTATTCTCCTCAGAACCGGAAAGCGGGCAAAGAAAATGCGAGAAACTAAAAACCTCGACCCGAACTGTGCTTCCGCCTCAGTTAAACTGTCGGGCGACCTACTCACCTCTGAGAAAATTAGATAATAAGCGGAGAAAAGTGCAGGGTGCGTAATTTTAATGGGAGGGAAAGAACTACCTTGCTCGACCGCGCGGCATCTCAATGCCGTGCGCCGTTGTCTGTTCCCCCTCGCAGTGCAGTGCAGGTCGAGAGTCTCTGGTATCTCATCAGTAGAGAAATTGAAAAGTGAATCGCGGTTTCGTTTAGCAAACGAGGAACGCTATTGGCTTTGCCCATTTCCATTATAGATCATCATACGACGTTGCACTACCCAATAAAAAAAAATTATTTCGTCCGAGCTTTTCATGAATTTAGCGGAACTTAATTTACGCCAATCACTGGCATTACCTGAACATACAACACTCGTATTTCCTGACACTAATAAATTATATTTCGCCCGCGCTTCTCCTGATTTTAGCCGAAAAAAATTTTTACATATAAAAACGCCTCAAAATCTTGTACTGATTCATAATAATTTATGTAAGTCTAGTCGTCTTACATATGTTTCATAATAATAAGTGTGAAGAATTCGGATAAGTTATAAGATGGAGGAATAAGGTTGCGAGGGTAAGAGGTAGCGTAGATGATCTAAATGACAACTTGATTTGTACTATAACTGACGTTGTTGAACGCCTAGGCAGGCGCAGAAACGCTCCGTCCGAAGGATATATTATTGTCAAAAATAGACCACGGTTTGATGAGAAGTGTCGTGAAGCGAAGCAGAAAATGGGTGATAATAATTTCGAGAATTCAGAAAAGACTATAATGAGGAGAGAAAGAGCATTTATTTCAATTCCCAGAAGTTATACGAAAAACTGTTAGATGATAAAAGAAAGGCTTTCGATAACAAAACGATAGATGCCTTAGAATCTACTCTTTCGGCTTCTGAATTCTGGGCAGTTATCAATGGGAAACGTAACAGAAACTCCTCTGTTAAAACTATTGATGGCTTCACGTTGTATGCATACCTTTCTGAAGCTTTTTCAGCAATCTAGTTGAGAAAAGATGTATTGAAATGTATCAAGAACCCCATTCTGGATAATAATATATCAACGGAGGAAGTAATAGACATCTTAAATGAATGTAAGAACTCAAATGCGACAGGTTTTAACAAGATGAATTATACTTTCTATAAAAGATTCTCAAAAAATGGTTATTCTACCTTAATAATCCTTTTAATAAAATAGTAGAAACGGAAGCGGTTCCAGAAGCATGGGCCGTTTTGTAAATTACAATGCTTCACAAAAAGGGAGACACAGGCAGCCCGCTTAATTACGGACCAATTACTTTTGTGAATTGTATCGCAAAAATATTCACGTAGATTTTGGCGGATAGGTTTACTCCATGGATGGATAAGTATAAGGCTGTGCCCGAGTTCCATTCAGGATTTAGGAAGGGTAGGGGTTACATAGACAACCCCTTCACTTTGAGTTCTCTATTACAAATTCACTTAAGGCATTCTAGAAGAGGGGTACACGCACTGTTTACGGACCTCAGAAGCGCTTTTCTGTCGGTTTATCATGAGATATTGTGGAGAAATTAACATGAGAAAGGTATAAATACTAAATTTATCAATATTTGGAGACACTTTTATGAGAATGCCCATGCCATTATTAAGAATAGGAATCTAAAAACCGATTTCGTCAAAGCTTCACGGGGAATTTTGCAAGGGTAAGTACTCAGTCCTCATTCGTTCGCCTTGATGATAAGTAATCTCGAAGAATTTTGATTGAATCAAGGCTGTAGATGAATATCCGTAAGTAGTCTGTTGGAGATTTTAGTTTAAGCATATGCGGATGATTCGGTGCTTCTCTCCGAAACGCCGGTTGAACTTACTAAAAAATTTGAGGCCCTATTATTGTACTACAGGGTGAATGAGCTGGAAAACGATAATATCAAAGTTGTAAGTCAATAACTGTATCTTGGCACAATCTAGAAGAATTTGGCTCATTTACTGATTCTGCTAAGAAATCTGTCAGTCAGACAAACTCTGCATTAGGTGAGATCTTGAGAGTTATTTATGGCTCCTAGACAGACCCATGGTCCACTTACTCTAGGCTGTATGAAAATTTAGTTAATAGTACTCTCTTATATGGGGTAGAGGTTTGAGGTCAAAAGTGTTTGGACCTTTTAGAAAAAACTCAGTTGTCCTTCTTTAAGAGATTATTGCACTTTCCCGCGAATACGCCGAATTACGCGGTGTGTCTAGAGGCTAGTAGATTGCCGGTTGCATGCAGGTTCTGGGAAAGAACACTGTCTTGGCTTGACAAAATATATAATATGTAAAATTCTCGGTACCCAAGGCAGTGCCTGCCTAGACTAATAAGTTTAGCGCGCATGAACGTTAAAAATTCTGCTTATAATTGGTTGTTCCAGATTAGACACTTTTACGCGGAATGCAATATGCTTGAGATTTGGGCAACTGTCTCGATGGAGAAGCTTGTGCGGAGGTCGAGTAAGATAGTTTCAAGATTTGAGAATATTAATCTGAAGACGGACTTAAATGTTTGCAATGTGTCGAGAACTCTGATAGTTTGGCCTCACCTAGGACTACGCTGTGCTGCGCAACCCTCCCTTACCGGACGGCTGCATATTATTGCAGAAGAGGCTTTGCGCAGATACGCCTGCTCAATAAGCACTCAACACATATTACTCGAAATTCTGAAAGGTATGATTTGCCTAACCTTGAAAGATGTTGTTTTTGCTTCGCGGAAATTGAAGATTTTCATCACTTTTTATGTGAGTGTCCAAAATTTAAAGTCATCAAAGACAGTTTTTTTCAAGAGTCTCATGAGTTTGTGGACCAGGAGATGTTTTGGAAGAACATTTCATCAAATGCTTCAATGTCTCATATCAGAAAATTATCGAGATAAAAAAAATGTTACGAACTAGAGCAGGCTATTTTAATAGTAAACCAAAGAAACCAAATTTTAATTGTCCTTCCTCTCTTCCATGGACGCTAAGTAAGAATCTCATGCGGTGAAAAGTTAAACTGCTTCTCTATTTTTCTGATTAGTATTTGTATGTTACAGACAGTATAGTTTCAGTAAATTTATATTTATCTAGCTACTGTTTCATTTGCGGTAAAAAGTAAATTTTCCAAAGGCTTCAGTTTCAAAAGAAAACCGGTTACTTGATTCACGCACAACATTTAAAAAGCTTCTTTAGCTAGACAAAGACTCTCCTCATGTAATGTGTCATATTCCCTTTCAAGTACAGACATATGTATTTTTTCACAATCCAACCAATTAAAATTTATGAAAATGTTTGCAGCTTTTAGCAATCTGGGAAACCATTGGAGGGTAATGGAACTTCATGGAAGTTTCAAAGCTTGTCACGTTTCATTCAGGGTTGAGAATTCTTATCACATTTATGAAGTGACAAATGGTTTTTTTCCAACCTTGAGACCAAACTGCAGGAAGCTGGTGCCCTTCTTAGTATACAACGCAAACCTATCATAACTTCTTTGGTTCTGACTTTGTATTAACACTTTTCTTTGAATGACCGATTTTTGGAGGGACTCACGTTATGAATGGACACACCACCTTAGGGCGATTCAGATGCTTAGTTTGGACATGATTTTATACTCATGGAAAACATTTTTTGCATCAAGTTAGTAGTTGCGTGTATACTTTAAATAATGAACAAGACAAATAATAATGTACCCTCGGATAGGATTCACACTTTTGTCGACGAAAGGGATGCTCTTGGAAAAGTTTCGGCGATAAATGGAGATTGGATGTTTGGAATGCTAGAGGTGTGAATGATCTTGAGGAAAAAAAATTGCGGGATACAATGCCCGTAAGGAAGCTAGTTATTTGGTGTGTACCGGAAACAAAGAAAGAGGGATGTCAAGTAAGAAACATAGAGAACGGACTCGAACATTAGTTAGGAGTAGATAATTATTCATATGGTACCCTAGGAGTCGGTCTAATTATGAATGAGAGAGCAAAACAACATGTCAAAAAGTATAAATGTGTATCACCTAGATTATTATCGGATAGAATGAAAGTAGGAATCGGGAGGCTATTTATTATAGCATGCTACGCTCCAGTTGATAGTGACAGTAGTGACGTGAAAGATACCTTCTGGGACTCATTAAATGATATTCTAGGTACTTGCGATCCTGGGAAAGAATTATTCTGCTCGGAGATATGAATGGCTGGGTTGCTGTGCAACGCGGAGGTACCGACAGGGTACTTGATCATTAGATTATTTACGGTAATGGGGAGAAATAGATTAGCTTATGCTTAGATAAAGGCTTGTTTATTACAAATACTTGGTTCAGACAGGAAATGATCCACATGTATAATTGGTGCAGGGGCGAAAGTCATATTATGATTTACTTTGTTTTAACGGATGAGATACTGAGAGGTCTAGTATGAGATGCAAGGGTTATGAGAAGTTCTTAATGTGGAACCGACCACTACCTCATAGTTTCAAAAATGAACCTAGGTCAAGGATGGAAGAGAAGAAGAATTAATAAGTCACAGCCGACGCGAGTTAAAATAGAGAATTTTCAGAAACCAGCAGTCCAAATGGTATATCTTCAAAAGCTAATAAAATTAGGACAGAATTCGGCAATAAAAATGTAGAGGGTGCATGGAAATACTACGGGATAGCATCTTCAAGAGTGCATTTGAAGTGTATGGTATTGCAGTTGTAGAAAAAAAGTCTGGAATGCTTTGTGAAATTATGAAATCTGCGTGGCTGTTAACAAGAAAAAGCGAGTGTACTCAAGAAGGCTGTATATTAAGGCCGTTGATTAGAATAGGGTTTGTGGCTTCGTATATTGCGGCCGAACGGTTGAATATTTTTGTCTAATCTTTTGCATGAGTAATCTAATTAGTAGTATCTAGCTTCTCACAAGCCTGTTTTTTAGTAGAACTGTTTCTATTTTGTTTAATAATCGAAAACAAAAGTACAACAGCAGTGTGGTTCACTGTTAGCTGTCTCTGTGTTCCGCTATGTGTCTGGTGGGAGGTAAGGTTTCCTCCAGTCCTTTCCATTTTCCAACGGCAGGAAGATGTCCGCCAGATGTGGACAATGATGAGAATAGAAAAGATCTTTTTTCCTTACATTTTTTAAAAATGCTTTAGCACGCACCTTGTCTTATGAAACTCAAGATTATTCTAAGTATATTTATCCCGAAAAGATCATTTTTATAAAGTTTTCAAGGATAACATGGCAATCAGTGTGCAATAACCTGAATTTAAATCCATTAGATTGCGCGATAGCTTCATGTAATTCCTTATTGAAGGCCATGCAAAAAATGCTAATGAAAACGAGATTTTTAAACATTAAAAAATTTGAAAATATGAACTACATCCCTAAAATGTTTTGGAAAACACCATAATCTTTTCAATTTTTTCTCCTGTATTCTTAGCTCAGGGATCACGTCATAGTACAGGTTTCTGAGCAGTGGACCTAACTATGGAATTTTTCTTCGTATTTTATTTAACAGCTCTTGGAAAAAATCATTCACAACAACTAATAAAACATCATTTTATTGAGAAAATCTTACAAATTCATGTATTCTTTGTTAGAATCTGCTGAGACTCTTCCCTACGGAGTTACTGCCCTTCAACGTCGAGGTTCATCGATTTTCATAGACGATACCAGTGAAAAATAGAGGAAACTACCATATTTTGACAAGATTCCGTCATTTTGTAAAATGAATCTTTTAGCAGCCCCTATGTTCGAAAAGATTTCCCCAGGTTTTGGTTCTCTTGTGAACGGCTAAACGGATTTTGACGATTCTTACGTTAGCGTACATTCCAGAAATCTTCCTTCTGAATATAAGAACATTGAATTTGTTGAAAAAATCACCATTTGTTCAGAAACGAATTGTACTTTTGTTGTTTTAAAAGAAATTTTTTTTGCAAGTTATTCTTAATTCTCTACATTATTGTTTTTATTCCTTTTACAGGTGAAACCCTTTTGAAATTCCAATAATAGTTCGCCATCATGTTCACGTTTCATTTTCCTTGATACCAACGTTCCATTTCTCGGATTTCTTGATGAAACCCTCCACCCTGCTCTTCACTATAGTCGCCCAAGTTTTCTGGAAAGTAGTCAAGATGTGAATGAAGGAAATGCAATATTAAATTCATCAAGCATCTTGATTCTCAAAAACTGCATGTCATTTTGGCTGCAATTTTTTGGTAGTTATCAGATCTATTATTTCCTAAAATATTTTCGGACACACATTTACATACACATTAACATGCATTTACATTCTCTGTTTCTTGTATACGCTTTTTCCTTTCCGCCCATATTTTTTTGATGATTTTTATGGTTTCTGCTATCCCAGAGACATAAAAAACATGGGTATTTTGTAAAACCAGATTGCTGCCCTAGAATCATAGTGACTATCTTGAGATCTCCACAAATTTGCCACTGGTGTTTGTTGTAACCTATTTTTTCTAACAGTACTTCCAAGTTATCATATTTTTCTTTCATATTTACCGAGTGTGCAATGGGCACAGGGGCGTACTGATTCGTATTACGGAAAGGTTTCTGGAATGTTCGTTCTTGAACAAAAATCTCAACGTAAGAATCATCAAAATCCGTTTAGCCGTTCAAGAGATAAATCTTGATCATGTTGTATCATTAAATTTTCATTGTTGATAACTTTTGAAAAAAGATTTTGTTTGCGACCAAGACCTGGTGAAATCTTTTTGAACATACGGGCTATGAAAAAAAAGAAAATTAACAGCGAAAAAAACTACTTTCGATTTATGGTGGTCTACTTGTCATAATTTGATCTGAACTAAAAATTCAAACTCGAAAAATAAACTGGTAAGCAGAAAGTTCCAATCAATGCAGATTTTGACTATAGTAGATCAATACTACAATGCTATATACGTCGCTTTTTGGCTCCGCACACTTTTTTTTGTGTGCCTGTGTAATGATCGAAAACACTTATTGTGGAAGTCTTTCTTTGCGAACTTGCATATGTGGACGTGTGTATGAAAAGGGCCCTTATGGCCAGGATGAAGTTACGTACAGGGTCATATAACCGAATAAATTTCCGTCATTTGAAGCACAAAACGAATCATTTAGATTGAAAAACGAGTCACCAAGGCATTTTTTAAGTTGAAACTCCGAAAAACTGCTTTTCGAGAAAAACGCATTTTTGACCCTGACTTAGAAAAACGCGAATATCTCTTAGACCAGAACCGACCATAAAGGCTCCACAGTGGACAACTTTGTTAAATTTTGTCTGAACATCGTACAACTTTGAATCGGGGTGACCTAGAGAAATACATTTTTTTTTCAAATTGAAAATGAATCCTTACCAAATATAGGAAAATTATAGAGAAAGTATAAAAAATATATTTTGACTTTGAAAATCTACGTTGAGGTTGGCCCATCTGGCCAAAAATATCGTTTATTGAATACCACGGACGCCTATATTTTACGTTTGACGTGCTACATATGATTTTATACAGATTTTTACATGCTCAATCCGAATCTAATATGTAAATTAATGTAGGTCAAAATCCAAAATGGCGAATCCAATGTGGCAGACTACGACTGTAAAACAAGCCAGCCTTGACTAAAAATGTCTGCTCGGGAGTTTTCCGGGTCGCTGATTTCAAATCCACAGTCAAAATAAAACATTTTCAAATGGCGGATCCAATATGGCCGACCAAAGCTGCAAAACAAAACCGATTTGAAGTTATTAATTCCTTGAACACATGTCGTGGTAATGTAATTACAATTTTGTGATTGTTAATTAAGTAATTAAAATGTTATATTGTTTTCAACTGTTTTCTACTGTTATTATCTTATACTTGCCTTAATGTTCTAAGCGCTACATTAATTCACTTTACTGATCTCCATGTTGATTCTATTTTCCTTTTCTTCGATTTTGCTTAAGCTTTTTAAAATTTTTCAGATAAATGAATGCTGTTTCACAGAAAAAATTATTGTTATAAGTATGTGTGTTGACAAATTTTGAAAGTCGCGCTATTTTGAGAGTAAATACTGCATAAGTACTGTTAGAAAGCCACGTTTTTGAATTTGGACTTTGGATTAGAAATCAGCATTCCGAAAACCTGCGAGTAGCAATTTTTAATCCAATTGGTTTTGTTTTACAATTTTAATCTGTCATTTTGGATCCGCTATTTCGAATTTCAATATTTTCATTTTTTTTTGTTGTCAGTGACCCAAAAAACCCCCGAATAGCAATTTTTAAGCAAATCGGCTCTGTTTTTACAATGTTGATATGCCATATTGGATCCGCTATCTTAAATTTGGAAATTTTAACTTTGGGTTTGAAATCAGCGACCCGTAAAACTACCGAGTTGCAATCTTTGGTTAAATCGGTTTTGTTTTCCAATGTTGGTCCGCTGTGTTGGATTTGCTATTTTGAATTTTGAAATTTTAACTTCGGATTTGAAATAAGTGACCCGAAAACCCCTGAGTAGCAAGTTTTAGTCAAGTTAGTTTTTTTTTACAACTTCTGTCCGCCATATTCGATCCGTGATTTTAAATTTTTTAATTTTGACTTTGGATTTCAAATCAGCCACCCTAAAAACCCCTGAGTAGTCGAATTTCAATAGACTGCATTAGCTTCGTTGTATTATGACGAGAAAATAAAAAAAAGATAGTAAAAAATCGGTTTGTATCTCCAATCCCAGTTGGAATGTATAATATACTTTTGTACGCACTGAAGCTCTTAAAGGCTTCCTTATTATTGATTATATTAGCCGATTTTCATCAATCTTCTTTCGCTTCCTTCTAATTACATAAAGAAATTATTTCAGCTAATTAAAAATAAATTAAGCCATGTTTTTATTATTTCAGTTTTTGTAATCGAGCTTAATCTCATAACAACAAAAGGGTCATTCGTTCCAGCTCAACGAAAGTAGCTTTCTACTCGCATCGGAAGGACTGCCTCGACTGCCGCGACAAGGGTCCAGAATCACGCAGCGGAAAAGCTCAAGAGCGGTGGCGGATATTTGTTTGTGTGGCTGAGTGAATTTGTGAATGTGTGCTAAGAACGGTAAAGTTCCAAATGATTGGAGAAAGGCAATTATCATTCCACTCTACAAGGGTCATCGGTTTCGAAATGGAGCAACTTTCAAATGAACAATGATTTTGACTCCATACTTTGTCTATGTATTAGTGCCGACATGTGGACTCGTACAGAAGTAAAAATGTAACGCGTAAAGCTGAAATTTCAATATATAATTCTGTGCTTGCACCCACTGCGCTGTATGGTAGCAAAGCCTGGACGTATTAAGAAAACAATAGGAATAAAGTGAACGCCATTGGCATGCAATTCCTGCGGAGTATATGCGATAAAGCGCTAATGGATAAAGTTAGTTATGAGTGGACTTTCAAAGAATGTGGTGGCTCTGTGAATCTCTTCACCTAGGGTGATTGCTAGAGAGATTGGTCAGCGACCAGGGCCGCAGCGGTGTTGTGGGACGAGTGTGTCGTTTGAATAATCAACACGCGACTTCTAGATTGATCTAAAACTTATCCCTTTTTCTACACATTCTTACTTAGTCTTACCATGTAAATTCCTTCATCCCCGGTAGCATAACGAGGCTAGAGCCGAACGAGTTACGCTTACCTCGAAAGGTATTTGGCTTAATGATATTATGATAATGAAAATACAAGTCCAATTTCCTACACTGTCTGGATTGTTTCCCCTTAAAAGAATTGAAACATCTTTATTCCTTTCAAATTGGAATATTCATAGGAAATACAATACAAAGATGAATTTTGAGGTTGGAAATCTGAATCTATTACCACTTCGTTTAAGAAAGCATTAGTGTACGATTATACGTCCATACTAAAACAGACCACTTTGTCGCTTATCAATAAGGGTTGACTTCAAACTGAATTCTGTCTGGAGAAGACCCTTATAGGGAAGCGACAATGTGGGCTGTCTTAATATAGACATACACATTTATGCAATCACTACACGACTCACTATTTGTATTGAATATTATTAATTTATATCATGTCACAAGTTTGCACTTTCTATGATGTCATTTTTCAAAACGTAATTAATATAATTTACTTATACTTTGTAAAAGTAGGGATGTACATATAGCTGAAAGCCAGAACAGCAATAATTCTTAAGAAAATAAAAAACTCTCAAATTCGCTGCGCAAAACAATTCTCGTCAATCAGATGTCAGAATTTGTCTTTCAAAAATTTTCAAATTAAGTTCCACCTTACTACGAACTTCCCGTTAATGAAACTTTAGACTATCAATTGATTCGAGTTGGTTTAAATTATTTTTGGCTTCGTAGTTAAGTCTGATCACTAATATTATTTTCAATGACATTTTAAATTATTCAAAAACATTAAAATTTAAAACTCTTAGTAAACTTCTATATTTTAAAATTGAAATAACCTGTGCTCACCTTTTAACAAGCAGTAGGGCGCAGTTCAATTTTTTTCTTCGAATTTTTAATTGGAAGGAGCTGAAAAAGTCTTTGATTGAGTCTAAAATGACTTCTTTAAGTTTCATTAAAAAAATTTCTTCGTCACTCGCATCGATTTTATGCATGAAAATAACGAAGAATCGCACAATCCTCATTATTTCATAAGGAAAACAATATTTATTATACCCTGTATCAAAAAAAGTATACCCTGATATAAAAATTTCTTATGTTCCTACAATAAATCCAAAGTTGCGAAAAATAATATAATATATGTGACTGGATATATACGTGGAATGGTAAACTATGAAAAATATTCAATATATCCAAACTGTGATAATTTTTTTCACTTTTGTAAAAAAATGTTATGAGCTGAAAGGTATAGTCACGAGCACTTGTCTCACGAGTATATATTATATATGTACTCCTGATAACGACTATCGCTCGGAGGAGCTGTGAGTTTCGCTCGCAGCGCGAGCCTCGCGATTGTCGAGATGGTTTCCCGCTCGCGACGTGCGAGCGGCCGGTTGGGTTTGGAGAACGTGTAACTCTTTGCTGTTGAGACTCCCGGTTCGAGAGTGTGGCAGATACTCGACGTAAACGAACCTCTTGAATGTCACAGAATCGATGAGACATCACGAAGAGCCATTTATCTGAACTCTGAGGCCTCACTACAAAATATATAGGTCGCGCGGCGTCACACGCAATACAGTTTAATACATAATAATCATAACATAATTCTTGCTCTTGATTTTAACTTCACTTTTTATTTTTTATATTAGATATATGATAATCTGAGACAACAATCTCAAGACAAATAATTAGAAAATATCTGTCTTGTTTAAATTTTAAATTAATTGTTAACACATACGTAAAAAGTCTGTTGACTGCGGACAAATTGAAAACGAAAATTATTTTAGAAATTAAAATAAAAAATATTGAACTCTTAGATTCAAACTTTCAAAGTTTCTCCTACAATTTTAACAGCTCTTGAATAATAATTATAATTATTATAATTATATATAATTATAATAATAATTATCGGTGAATTATTCAATTTACACGATTCAAATGTAACATTAAACAGTTCGAAGTGTTTCAGTTAAAAATGATTTGAACGAGTTTTTGATTAAAAATCGTTTCATTTTTTAGTGCCGAACATTAACAAATTTAATTAGCAAAGAAAATGATCTGTTTTGTTTGAATTCGAAATTAATAATAAACATATACGTAAAAATTTTTGAGACTGCGGACAAATTGAAAATGAAAATTATTTTAAAAAAATATATATATAGAACTTTTAGATTCAAAATTTGTTTATTTACAAATTTCAAAGAACTACCGTTTCCAATTTGCAATTACATTGCAGAATATTGATCGATTGATGCACGCAGTGAAAAACTGTTAAAATATTTCCAGCGCTATTATTTTGTCGCTGTCTAACTTATAAAGTTTCAGTCAATGAAAAAAAAAGTTCAATTAGAAAATATTCACTATGGAAACAAGTTATAAGTAATTCATAATTTAAATGTTTTTCATCTATTTGTACATATTTTCATAGGAATTTTACCAAATGATTTTGAATTTCCTTGAATTTGTCTAAATTCACTTCAGATTTAATCAATTTTTTAAATATTTAAAAATTGTTTTCAATTCCCTTAAATTTTTTGAAAATTCACCTTGAATTTTTATGAATTTCATCGAAGTCTTGAATTCCTGTGAATTCTACTTCATTAACTCGAATTTTACTGATATTAATGAAATATTTTCAATTTTCTTGAAATCATTTGAATTAATTTTGAATTCACTCTGAATTCTTATTAATTTCACCTGAATTGTTTTAAATTCTTCGAATTGTTTTAAAATTCACTCTGGCTGGTTTTGAATTTTTTTAAATTCACTGAATTCTCCTTAATTCAATGGACTTAAAAATAAGTTTCCTTAGTTTCTTTTTTTAATTAACCCCGAAGTTTCTTAAACTCACCTTGAATTCTTAGGCATTTCATCAAATTTTTTTGAATTCCTTTAAATTTATCTAAATTCATTCCAGATTTAATGAACTCAATGAATTTTTTAAATCTTTTAAATTTGTTCGTAATGCAGTGGAATTTGTATGAATTTCATCAAATTCTTCTCACTTCCCTTAAATTTTTTATTTATTCAAGAACAGTGCCTTTTTTTCCTCTAAAATCTCTCGAATTTCATTTTATTCACTCAAATTCTTTGGAAATTCATCAAAGTCTTTTGAATTGCATTGAATTCTTCTAAATTCACTCCAATTTTACAGAAATCAATCGATTGTTTTTGATTTTTTTTCAATTGATTGAATTAATTTTGAATTCACCCTGAATTCTTTCAAATTCTTTGGAATTTAAAGATTTTGTTTCAATTTACCCTGACTTGTTTTCAATTTACTTCAATTCTTCTAAATTCAGTCAATTTTACTCAATTCAATGGATTTAAAAATTAGTCTTTCTATTTTTTTTTCATTCACCCTGAAGTTTTTTTTAACTCACCTTGAATTCTTAGGTATTCAATTAAATTATTTCTAATTCCCTTAAATTTGTCTGAATCCACTCCAAATTTAATGAATTCAATGAATTTTTTAAATATTTTAAATTTGTTTTCCATTGACTTGAATTTTTATGAATTTCATCGAATTTTTCTCATTTCCCTTAAATTCCTCTAGATTCACACGAATTTTATTAAATTCATTGGATGTTTCTTATTTTTAAATTTGTTTCAACTCTCTTAAATTCTGCTGCATTCGGCCTGAATTCTGTTCACTCACAGTCTATTCAATTTAATGGAAATTTTTTGATTTAAAAATTTTTGTTCAATTCACTCACATTCTTATGAATTTCATCAGTCTCCTAATTTCCCTTGAATTCTTCTAAAGTAACTCCATATTTACTTAAGTCAATGAAATATTTTGGATTTTTGGATTTTTTTTCAATTCATTTGAATTATTTTGAATTGATCCTGAAATCTTTTGAATCTAACTTGAATTGTTTTGAATTCACTCTGAATGCTTATCAATTTCTTTTGAACTCGTTAAAGTTCACCTGGAATTTTGATAAATTCCATCGAATCTTTTGAATTCAAAAAAATATTAGTCATATTACTACTGCACGTTAGTCACTTTTAATTACTTTCGGGGTTAGAAATTTGTCACTTTTGGTTACTTTTTTACTTTTTTCAAGTAAATTAGACTGTAACAACCCTATTAATTTCCCAGATTTTCAACACGGTATCTCATTTCTTGTGGACGTGATTTTTTGCCAAAAAATGTCGGTAAAGTAGGAATTAGGTAAGTGGTACATGGCCTTAGGGTGTTTCCGACGTCTCACTCGGAGCTCACTGTGAGTGTTCAGGGGTGCTCATAAATTTTTCCCGACAGTGCGTTGCCTGTTGAATGTGATCGGCTATTCGATGTTCTAACCGTGTCGTGATTGGTGAAGGTACGTACTTGACGACGACGTGTGATTTTCCTGCAGATTTTGCTAAAATATGGTAAAAGCGGTATCTATGTTTTGACAAATTTCGGAAGTATCCTGTAGCGAGTGAAACAAAAGTGAATTTACCGCCGAGGTACGAGTATCAGAGTGGAGTAAAAACATAACCTCTAAAAAGTACATAACTGCCAATAACTGCTCTAGATCGAAAAAGGAGCAGTTTTCTATAACAGTTGTTGAGATTTGGAATTTTTTTAAAACTTCACCTTGCATTTTTATGAATTTCATCGTGTTCTTCTCATTTCCCTTAAATTCCGCTAAATTCTCTCGAATTTCATTCAATTCATTGGTTTTTTATATTTTTTTAAATTCATTTTAATTCTGTTGCATTCACCCAAATTATCTTCACCCCCATTTTACTCATTTCAATGGAATTTTTTTATTATTTTTTTAAACTTTGTTCAATTCATTCAAATTCTTATGAACTTCATCGAAGTCTCTTGAATTCCTTTTAATTCTTCTATACTCACTCCCATTTAACTGAAAACGATGGAATTTTTTGGGTTTCTTTCCAATTCACGTGAATTTCTCTGTTCTTCACTTGAATTGTTTTGAATTCACTCTGAATTTCTATAGATTTATCTTCAATTTTGTGTTTTTATAAGTTTTGATAAGTTCAGCTTACCGATTTCATTACATATTTGATTCCTGAAAGTCAGGCTTGATACAAATAAGAATAGGAGGTGTGCCCTGTGTAATAGGGTAAAATTATATATACATTAAATATCAAAATGGTAATAAAATTCTTTAAATCTTAAAAATTGAATTTTTCTGCTTGTATTCCTTTAATTCTATTGTCACTTTACGTGTAATGTACATGACTCTACCCTAATCTGAGAGTGAATTTCCTTACATTTCAGTTTTTTTTTCAAATACAAATTCAAGGGCAAAAAATTCTTTCACCCTTAGAAAAGATTTTTTGTTCATTGCTTAGAGGGTGTTCCAAAAAATACAACTAGCTAACTTCGAAAGACTGCAAACTATCGACACGTCACATTTTTTTCAATTAATTTGAATTCATTTGGAATTCAGCCAGCATTCTTATTAATTTATCTTGATTTTTCTTTAATTTTTGGAACTCTCTTGAATTTTCCCTGATTTCTTTTGAATTCTTTTAAATTCACTCAATTCTACTCGATTCAGTGGGTTTTTTATTAAATTTTTTTCATTCACCCTGAACTCTTTTAAACTCACCTTGAATTTTTGAGCATTTCATCAAACTTGTTTAAATTCCCTTAAATTTTTTTTTAATTTACTCAAAAATGATTAATTTCAATGAATATTTTAAATATTTGTGAATTGTTTTCAATTCACTTTAATTTCGATAAACGTCGAACTTCTTTCATTTTCTTCAAATTCTTCTAAATTCATTTGAATTCTGTTTAATTCATTGTTTTTTTTATTCTTTAAATTTTGTTCAATTCATCTAAATTCTGTTGAATGTGCTCTGCATCCTGTTCACTCCAATTTTACTGAAGTCAATGGAATTTTTTGGACCTTTTTAAATTTATCCTAAATTTTTATAAATTTATCCTGAATTCATTAAAATTCACATAGAATTCTTATAAATTTCATCAAATTTTTTTGAATTCAAAAGAACATTAGTTACATTATTAACTCCTTCGTTGGCAAAGAGAATTTGACAAAAAGTGGCCAAAATGGCTGGAAAATTTTGGAAAATTCTTTATCCTGAAAATTTGTACCCTGGGGTTTTTGAGGGCGCTGATTACGAATATAATAATAAGAAAAAAAGCTTGACGCACTATTGCGTCAATGCCAACGAATGGGTTCATGCACATTAATCACTTTTAGTAAATTTTGGTTACTTGTAGTCACTTTTTCGGTTTAAATAGGTCACTTTTTCACTTTTTCCAAGTAAATTAGGCTGTGGGCAGCACTTTAAATTCCTTAAAATGATTAGATATCACTGAAAATCCTGTGAATCTTGTCGAAATCTTTAGAAATAAATTGAAATTTTGTGAAATACCTTGAATTATTGGGAAGTAATTCGATAATCATAAAATCTTTTAAAATTCTTTGGGATCTCTAGATATCTCTTGAAATACTGTGAATTCTTTTGAAACCAATCGTTAGAATCTCCCTAAATACCTTGAAGTCTTCCAATTATTATTATTTTTCTTATAGTAATAATAATTAGAAGACTTTAAGGTATTTAGAGAATTAGTTAAAATCGATAAAAATCCTGAAAAATCCTGTAAAATCCTTTCATAGGCCATAAAGTCTCAGAACATTCTTGAAAATCTCTCGAAATATTCTTGAGTCATATAAAATTCTTAGAAAATCTGTGAAATCTCTTAAAATGTTTGAGAATTACTTGCAATCCTTTTGTAAGTGCTGTAAAATTTCTTGAAATATTTTGAAATATTTCGAAAATCCCTGTCAAATCTTTTAAAATACTTTGCAGTTCCTAAAAATTCTTCGAAACCTATTTATACCTTTAAAAGTTTTGTGAAATGCCCTGAAATATTTCGAAACGAATAGAAAACGCTTTAAGTCTCTCAAAATCCGTTGAAATCTTCTTCAACCGATTAACATTTATAGATATTCTGCGAAAGTCTATGAAATCTTTTACGATTCCTTACAGTGCCTAGAAATTATTTGAAATCCCTGAAAATCTTTTTAAATTCCTTGAAATCCCGTAACATTTTTTTTAATGTCTTAAAATGGTCTACAATCCCTTGGAATCCTTTGAAATTCCTCGAAATATGTTAAAATTACTTGAAATTATTGAAAATCCTTTGAATTATTTGGAAATACTTGAAATTTTATTAAATCTTTAGCAAACTTTGAAAGAATTCGAATGATCAACCTCTCGACTTTAAAGAACACAGGCCGACAAGATTTCAGAACCAGAAACCAGAGTATACTTTTCCGAAGGTTTTTAGTGCGCTGAACAAGAATCTGGCCTCAGAATTGCTCCATCACGTCAGGTTTTCGAGATATCCTAAGCTAAAAGTGCGA
>JAUMHM010108750.1:0-21810 GCA_032362435.1 Melikaiella ostensackeni
CGAATTTGGGAAACAAACTGAATATCTGGAGAATGATAACAGTCGTTGGTACGGTTGCCTTATATAGTATTTGCCTATACGAGACGAGCACGTTTTCAAGGTTCGCAAATAATTTCGAAATCTTACAATGTGTAACAGTTTATTATCTAGAAACACAAAACACTTCAAGAGCGAAACATGAAATAATAATAATAAAAAGCTTTAACTTTATTGCGATAAAGTACGTCATTTTTTACTTATAGAAGAAAATATGAATTGCCGTAATCCAACTTGAAATGAAAAAATATTCCCAAATTGATTTTCTTTAAACATATATACTGCCGTGCAAATAAGAGAGTTGTTACTGTTTCTAATGAGATTTTAGATATTCATATTTTTACGATCGCACAACTCCCTCTTTCATATGTTATATGATTTATAATAAAATGATGGTAATTAAGGCTTCAATAAACACTTTTATTCCACCGTCCTCTGCAGATTTTCTAGTCTTACAGAATAAGAAACTTGTAACTAAGAGTACGTAAAAAATGAAAACGCGTACCTGCATGAACTTGTGTAATGCGCTGTTGATCTGCATTTTTTTCAAGATAGGGAAAACCAGTACGAGGTGAATGCCAGTGCGGATTGAATAGTGGGAAAAAGTGAATAGGTTTCAAAGAAAAAGTTCTGTAGTATTTTTTTATAAGTAGCAATATCAAAAACGAGTTTTATCGTCAACCCTTTTATCACTCTCTTGCTATTTTGAATTTAAAAAATTAAAAAATATGTTTTTGAAATGGCGATGCAAATTTTTTCCGCTGACAGATTTAGTAGAGTCAAAGCAGTAGTTTTTTCATATTATTGTTCGTTTGGACATTGTTATGAAATCCTGAAACTTCCTGGTCTGCAAATGTTCTGCGATTTTCGTTATTAACAAAAAACGAAAAACTGATACATTTTTTTAAGAGGTTTGTGTGGATTGGCGTTTTTATTGAAAAAATACATGAAAATTTGTGGTAAATAATTTATAAAGAATAAAATAAGCTTCAAAATAAGCCATTTCTGAAACCTTTCTGTCTAATAATTTAAGAGTTATGCATCTTTCCATAACCGATTCTGTTTTCTCTATTACGTCTTAGCGGTAATGAATTTTTATTGTTGTAAAGACAATTTTGATAAAGTCTTACCTAAAACATTTTTTTCAGTACTTAAAGTCCAGAGTGGGTAGAGGGGGGGAGGAAATTTTTTTTTTCTTTGAACTATTATAGTTTTTGAAAATTTTTTTCTTGGTGAGTCGGCACTTTTCTGAATCGTTTGTCGGATTTCTCAAACTTCTTTTCAAATTTCAACAAAAAATTTGGAAAAAATAAAGTACAACCATGTACTCAAGCGGATATCAATTATTTCAACAGCAGTTTTCCATATGCAATAGTTCCGTTGTAAAAATTATTATTTCAAAAATTTTCATAAGCAATATTCCACAACTGCGCTAATTAATGATAGCAATTGTCCAAAAAACGAGAAATACAATGTTTAGCTCATGATTGATGAAAACTTTATTTTTTCCATCTACCGATCGTTTAGAATTTGTTTCATGCGTTTATCACTTGAAAAATAATATAAGGGTATTTATTATTATTTAAAAAATTAAAAAATTTTAAATTCGAAAAAATGAAGTCTGACATATTAGTTGCAAAATTAGACCATGAACAATGAAATATCTTCATTGGTTTCCGAGTTTGGACTTAATTTAGTTCGAACGTGAACGACAGTTTGTCGTACCAATGAGCTGCGATAATAGTAAACCGTTTTTGTTAACGGATTTGGAATCTACGTAATTGATCCTATAAAAATCATCTGGCATTGTTTAAAGGAAAGAAAAAACTTTAAAAATTATAGACAAAAGTTATTGACAATATGGAAGTGTTTTTTATTTCAAATTGACCGGTTGGGTGCAGGAACAACCTACTTGCATTTTTAGAAGTGGCTTGTTTTTCATTTGTTCTCCATAAAGTTGTGTGCAAAACAAATGAAAAACAAGGGGCTTCTGGAAATGCAAGTAGGCTGTTCTTGCACCAAACCGCTCAATTACATATTATTTATTCGCTACTAAATTAATGACAGTTCCAAGAAAACTCAATCTCAAAATGTAGTTACACCATTATTCTGGCTCTGCTTGACTTAAGAGACTAGTATTTAAAAAAAATCTGTTCATGAGACTTACGCTTTTCCATGATCTTCAAGTTTTGGCACCTTCAGAGTTCGAAAATCATACAATTTTCTAGGGCATGGTTAGTGTTTACAGCTAATTTATATTATCACGTTCACATTCATGTCCAAGAGAAAATGGAAAATTTAAAAGTCAGGTTATTATCATAAAAAATTATATCACAGACTTAAGATGGTTACATCCCAATATGTCAAAGACACTTTTTGAGTTGGATATTCTACAAAAACTGAATATTCTGCACGGCACTATCCTAGTTTCATATCATGAGTTACGGAGGCATTTTTGTTGTACAATCAAGTGATCTGATGAGTAATATGCATAATTTGATATACTGGGCAGTCTGGTATAATTTTTACTCCACCATCCACGGGCTGGGTTGCAGCCAAGTATTTGATGGAGGGACCTACAGCTTAAGGTAGAATCCGAACCACCAGAATCTCGGTAAAAGTACATGGAAAAATTTCCGAAGGTACCGACTCAGTGATTGAAGCCCGGATCTCTAGTAGGAAGTCCGAGCACTTAACCACCTGAGCCACCGAGGCTATATTCTTTTTCATCTATTTTCTCGCGCGAACCTCGTATTTCATCATCAGCCCCGGACTAATTAAAAATTGAGTTAGTTGAAGATGTTAAGAATTCAATACGATATTTGAAATTTCTTGCGATGATGTTGTAGTAGGTACAAAATTAGTTATATGGTGTAGTTTAGAGTTTGTCGCTTACCACTGTTGTCCTTGCGCAGCAGCCGAAAGCGTTAAAGGTGACATTTATCGCCTCTGGAAGCTTTTTTAGAACTACTATCTGATACTCCATAGTGTTTCAGTTGCCTACTTCCTGTGGCGTAGGAAGTTTCTTACAATGCGACAGGTGTTCAACGGAACTGCTTTTTGAGCTGCTGCCAGCACCCTACTGACTCCTAGATGTTCGAGATGTTCAGTGCATTTTGCCTGCACATTGTCTGTCGCCGAAATCACAATAGGACGAGTGAATGCATGTTTCACATTCCTCCATATTATCTTTACTTCATGCCTCAGCTCGCTGTACTTATGGATCTTAGTTGTATAGGTTGCCTGCAAGTTCCGGTTAAGTGGACAAGCAATGTCGATGATATAGACTCTTCCACCTTTTCTCCAACGTATGTCATTGTCGGGTCGATTGGCTCGGATATAATGATCCGTCTGGGTAGTAATATCCCAGTACAAGATATAATCTTTATTTTCTAAAATGACCACTGGAATGCATGCATGAAAAAGCTTCCATTCCATTAAAAGTCTTAGATTTCGGGCAAGTTGTTGATGTATAATGTCCGCTAAATCATTATGACTCTGTGTGTACTCTCGCTGAGCCATTGTGCGACAACTATCAATAATAATATGTTCAATGGATTTGTTGGTATCTCCACACAATCCTCTTTGTCCAGTTCATGTTGATGTAACGTTTTGGGGTGCCCGCCGAGGATAACTTTTTATTTCCATTGCGTTTCTAATTCCTCTATGGTTTCTGCCCTGATATTCGAGGCTTCCTCAGATCACAAGTTCAAGGTCGTGTAATCGAGATCTGCTTCGCAGATGGTATTGTAAAGCGCAACATCTCGCTTGCACAGTTGCTTGACATCTACAACACCTCGACCCCCTTCATGCCGTGGTATAACTACCATTTCAATCGCTGAATCACTGTGGTGCATTCGGTGCTTGGTCATTTCAACACAGATGGTTCTGTTTATCCATCCAAGGTCGGTGTTCAACCGTTTGAAGAGCCCAAAAGAGAACGTGAGGAAAGGGATGTCATAGGTATTAATAGCCCTGATTTTATTCGTCAAATTGAGAGAACTCTTCAGAATCAATCTGAGTCTTATGGCGAGGGTAGTTATGAGGCTTTTCTTAACTATCGTATGCTGAATACCTTTATTCTCAAGAATACCCACATATTTATGTGACTCACCCTCAACTATTGCCTCGATGTGATCCTCGTTTTCGTTCTCTAATTCTGCGGTCCCGAATTCTTCCCTGATCAAATGCACTGTTCTGCATTGACCTAGTCCAAACTTCATATCGATGTCATTGGGAAACTACTTTCTGACATGGATTCAAAGCTAAGCAGAACCATAATGCACTGAAGGAGTCTCCTTGAAAGATACCCGTCGTAATGCAAATTAATCTAGTTATCCTTGGTCCTTGGTCTTGCTGGATATTTTGCTCTTAACTTTGTTCACGATAGAACCTCCTTTTATCTACCTGAATGATTCAAGTTTACTGCCTTCTTGCACTACTCTCATTGTATCAACGCAGTCGAGTAGCAAGAACATCAAGTTTCTGCCGTTGGACGTTTGTAATCTCAAACAATAAGCTGGTGCCAATGTCTCGATGTTCTGAGGGTGGATGATTTTATTAGCATGACGTGTCAGATTTCTGGTTCTTTTTCCTTTCTTATATTGAGTGAGTCGACCAAATTTGCTTCTTACTTTGCTGACATCCAAATCCAACCTGATTTTCCATGGTGGATGTCGCTCCCATCCCTGAACTCTAGTAATGCTTGACCAAAATTCATTTTACGGTGATGCAGTTTTCCTGGGATTTCGCTGTTTACATCAACTGGGACGTTAATGTCCGCATGTGGTTCTAGTGGACCCGGTACTGGTTCTCCGTTACCCCTAGCACCTATGCCTTCAGCTTCAATCAACTCTTTATTACTCACACCTTCCATAGGGATTTCATCAATAGGAGGCTGTTATTCTACCTCCATTTTGATTGTATCTGTTTCAACCGCTGAAAGCAATTCGTTGACAGACATTGAGCGTTTTTGGCCCTCTCGATTCTGTTCCTTGATTCTTGTTGCTAGATGTGGGTACTTGAGTAAGAAGAGCCGATGATGTTCTCTCCTCAAACTTGGCCTACTATTCTCTGCCAAAAAATGAAGGCGCATAACATTCCTGTTCATGTGGTATCTGCATTTTAATCGCCTTCTTGGCAGCTGAATCTCTGCTACTTCCTCTGGTTGAATCAGGTAATCTGACTCTGAAAGATGTGGTGGCACCGGATTATCATGAGATTGCGCAGGAACATCAATAGCACGATGATGTTGTATTGCCTCACCGATGGCCGCTTGATCCTGTGGTGCAGCTTCCTCTAACTGATATTCATTATCGACGTTTTCCCCTACCGACTCAACCTGCCGTTTGATTTCCATTGCTCGACCTTCTGAAATAAGTAGATAATTTCTGATGTCCTTAACCTCAGTAGTAAGATCTCTTACTGCAACTTTCTGTATATCGGGATACTCAGCAGCAAACTTCATCCTAAAATTGTGTCCCTTTCAGCGTTTAGTTTCAAGCTTCGCGCTTTCATAATGAAGACACATCAATTTTTCTATTATGGTTGTATATTCCAGTTGATGCTCTCCCACGGTATTCCTGCTGAGATGGTTGGCTGTGAGTCGCTAACGCTATCCAAAGCATACTCAGCAAGAACCGTTGATGTTCCACTCTTTGCCATTTTTCGCAGATGTTCTTGCTGGCCAGATTGTTGATCGATGAGATCTACCTGACCATCACCACCCTCCCGCACTCTAAGGCCCCCAATGATGGCCCCAAGGGCGTCCCGGCGATGCTCGGAAAGCGACTATCGTTTCAATATATTTACGAAATTCTCTATTTTTTTGTGTGTTTTGGTGTTCGTCTCAGTTTCTTTCCTCTTCACTCTCGACCTCTCTAGCATGGAAAACCCTGTCAATAGCAATGCTACAGCCAACGTAGCCGTTAAAGCCATGAGAGGAAAGCTCAAGCCCTACCGCGACGCCAACGCGAGAGCACCATCGGTAGGGTTATTATTATTACCGAGAATTATTATTATTACCGAGAATCAACGAATTATATGGTAAGGGTAAATAAGGGATGTGTAGGTGAAGGGATAGGTTTTAGATCAATGTAGAAGTCGCGTGCTGCTCATTTAGACGGCACGATCTTTCCACAACGCCGCTCCGACACGGGTCTGTGATCAATCTCTCTAGCAATCGTCTCAGGAAAGAGCTTCACAGAGTTATCATACATCACGATTCACACATGAACACTCAAACTAAATGATAAACTCATTGGAAGATCTATTCTCTTTACCGCAACCACATCCACTAAGTAATTAATATTAATTATTCAAATTTAAATCTTTAAATTTTTAAATCTAAAGTTTCAAATACATATCGCCGTATTAAACACAAACTATTGCACAGGAAAAGGCTACACTAATTTTTGCTGCGTCTTTCTTTCAGGTCTTACTTATATATCATTTTCTTTATTTCTCAAACTTATTTCATAGGATTATCTATCAAAGAATTTCCAACTAAAGCAAGTGTTACATTTCAATTCTAAATCAGAGTTCTTCTTGTTTCTCTTTATTAAACACAGTACAGGAATAATTAAGGTTTTTATGTTGCTTGACGAAAAACAAAGAAATATATTCAGGAAATCTTGTCATATTTTGTCTCAGAGCTCATGTCAATTATCTAGAATTTACTATAATAACTTCTACTTAATTAATTAGGTTTATCCAATTCAAAAAAATTATGTTAAGCATAAAATACTAAAAAATGTTCCTACATTATTTCTTTGATTTATTAATTATCCCACCAAAAACACTTACGATGTGAAAACTTGGCCGATTAATACTTTATTTGTACAATTGAATGAATTTGTAAAATAAAAGTTGGCCAAGTAAATAGAAACATGGATTTGATTAAGAAGTATGAGTAAAAGTATTAGAAACTTATTTATACAACTTAATTCTACAAAGTTTAAAGTAAATTAATTTTTAAGGAGTTAAATTTCACAAAACAATTTAAAATGAATAAACATAAGTAAATTAACCAACTTTTTATTTTGAAATGGCGAGATTGAAAGTCTTTTTCCGCTCCAAAGACATAATAGCTAAAATTTATTGTCGATTCTCTTCTCGTATTAATATACTCAATCCCGCCAAGTTTGTAGAATTAGAATTTTTCAATTTGATAATTTTCCTTTTTTCATATTTTGATGAAATTTAGTTTTTTTAAATTCATGTTTATGCGATTTATTCTCATTATTCCAATCAAAGTTTTGTTTCTGAAGTTGTACTTGGCCAAGTTTCTGCAACGTGGATGTTTTTGGTGGGATTTCACTACTTTGTGGAGCTAAATTATAATAAAATAACATTTTTACATCATAAATTTGTTTGAATAAAGAATATGGTTTTGTATATTAAATCAAAATGTCAAGGGCGAAAACTATTTTTAAAAATATTTTCCAAATATGATCAAATTACAAAATAAAAATATTTAATAATAAAAATCTGTCCGGCACAGCTCGATTGGCGCCCCCACATGAGGGTTTCGTAGGCGTGGGCTCAGATTTAAAGAGAAAATGGTCATTTTTCTCATTTTTGTGATAATAAACCGCTTATATCAAAAAAGGGAAAATTTGTCATAGCAATGTTTATTTTTTCAATCTCAATTCTACATGTCCAGAGCTTAAATTTGAGCCATTTACGAAGAAAATCGGACTAAAAAAAAAGCTTCCAGCATAGGGGTCTTTTCATCCCATAGTTTCCCTATCCCTTCCCTACTTTGAATGGTTTTTCTGTTGTCATGTTCAGAGACAAAAATGAAATATTCATACATTTTTTAAAAAGTAATAGTAGGGAAAGATAAGAAATTAACATTTTCATGATTTCATGCAATTTTTATGCATTCTTACGCATTATTACGCGTTATTACGCCATTATTGCGCGGAAATTACAGCGCTATTGAAAAGTATCGCAGCAACAGATTTCTCTAAAGCACTGGAATAGGTCAACATCAAGCGGAAAAAACTATTAAAATTTCATTAATTATAATTATAATTAACCATTAAATTTTGATTCTAGCATCATTTGAAATAATTTTTAAACTCACAACTTTAATCATTGTCTTTGTAGAACATGACAAACGAAGATACTTCCCTATTAACTTAGGATAAGGAACTAAACTCACAAAACAAATTTTCATGAACAAAACATACTTCATTCCTGGATCAGCATGGAAGTTTGGTTAAATCAAACAAATTTTGTTAGTCTCAACAAAATTTTCATTGTTTAGAACAAATTTTTTGATTGAATCAACCAAATATCCCGTCTAAGAAAATATTTGGTTAAACCAATCAAAAAATTTGGTCAGATCAACCAAATATTTTTTTGTCGATATAATAAGCATATTCCATAGTTGAATCAACAAAAATGTTTTCGATTCAACCAGATTATTTCCTGAGTGTCTTGGTTCAAAATAATAAGATTGAATTAATTATTTCCTAAATTTTAGCGACGTTGAAAAACAATTTCTTAAATTTAAGCATAATTTTGCTCTGGGTGTGATACTTTTTTATCTTGGCCGTTTATATTATCATAATGTAAATGTTTAAACTAGTGCGGCTTCTAATCAAGGATGGATCTGTAGGGGGGATCCAGGTGTCCCAAGAGGAATAATGATTTTCCCTTTTTCAAATGGAAGGGGAGATATAACCTTGAGGTGCCCTCTTGCTTCCCAAAAAAAGAAACTTTTTCTGGATCCTCTTCGAATAAAAAATGTATGAAAATATATCTATATAGATTATGAAATTTTTTAATTAGTTTTCGGATTTATATAGTTTTCTTCAAAACAGAGAATTTGGTAATGCGAACTGAATAAAAAAGAAATTGTTTTGTGAACTCGGGTATATAGTAAACAGTACTATACACGCTTGTGAAAAAAATTTTCACGCCAAACTGAAAAATTTTATGAAAACGCCATTTTCATATGGAGAATTGTATAAAAATCTAGGTTTTGGAGTAATTACACTTGAAGAATTACAAATTTAAGATTTTTGATGAATGAGTATGAAGTTTTACGACACTGTATAATAAATAACAATTTTAGGAGACAAATTATGGAAATTTACGTCAACAGAATGTAATATTAATTATTAATATATTTATAAAATCACGTGTTTCATATTTCATATTTCAAATAAATTCTGCATACTTTTAGAGTCATACTTTATACTCAAATTTATGCTCCTAATTACTTGTGCAACTTTTATTTCACAAATTCATTTAATTGTAGAAATAAAGTATTACTCGGCCAAGCTTTTGCATCGTTAATATTTTTTGTGGTATTATTAATAATTTCAAGAAATAAAATAGAAAAATTTGGTAGTATTCTTTGTTTAGACACATAAGTGTCATTGTTTTTATATTTTTTGTAGTCTGTAATCTGTAGGCACGATAACTTTCGAAGGACAGATCAGATACAATTTTCCAGCCATACTATGCAAGATACAAAAAAAATATTAACAATAAAATTGTTCATCTCAGAAAGGTCTACAAATTTCCTCAATACCATTTTTTGATGCAGAGTTTTTGTTTTAATTAGACAAAATAATATTAAAAAATTGAAATTCTGTTTTACGGCTTAATTATGCAAGATACGATAAATTCATCGAATGTGAAATCGTTTATCTTGAGAAGATCTACAAATTTACACTAGATCTTTTCCTGATAAGATGCATAGTTTTTGTTTTAATCGTGAAAAATGTTATTAAAAATTAAATATTCCATCTACAAAACAAGATGTACCAAATACTTCGTTGGGCCAACAAAATGAGTTTGGATTTATAACTGAAATTTTGTTGTTACAACAAAAACAGCGCAACAAAACAATTTTGTTGTGATTAACAAATTTTTGTTCTCGCAGTGCATGCAGAGATTCGAGCGCGAAGCGCGACTATCATGATTCGAATGTGTTCCTTAAGGCCGATAGAGCCTTAAATAAAATGAAGTCCTTTGTTTATCTAAAATCGAAAACAAATTTAACGATCACTTTATAAGTAGGAGTTGCGAAAATTTTGAAATGTAAACTTCTTTATACGTATTACGCTCTAAATTAACCCGAGCACGAAGCGCGAAGTTCATCTTAGAAGAATCAATCCCGCGCGCTCTAGGCGCTCTCAAGCTACCTGGTTGAAAACATACTTTTTTTAAAATTGGATAAACCTAATTTATGAGGTGGAAGTTATAATAGTAAATTCTATATAAGTGTAAAGAGTTCTTAGACCAAATATAATCAGATTTCCTAAATATATTTCTATGTTTTTAGTCAAACAAAAGAAAACCTTAATTATTCTTGTATTGCATTTAATAAAGATAAAGAAAAAATTCTGATTTAAAATATGAATGAAACTCTTACTTTAGTCACAAATACTTTGATAAAGAATACTCACAATGAAAATAAGTTTTTAAACAAAAGAAAATTACATGTAAGATCTGGAAAAAATAAGACGCAGCAAAAGTCAGCCTACCATTTTTCTGTGCAATAGTTTGTGTTTAATACCGTGATATCCACATATTTCAAATTTCAAACATTTGAATACATTGAAATATTTAGAAATTATGTCAAATGGTAATTCGGAAAAATGAAAATTATTCCAAATGGTAGTTCGAAATAATAAAATTTAGGTTCAATAGTAATTCAGTATTATAAGAATTATGTCAAATTAGAATTCACTAAAATAAAAATTATGTCGAATGATAATTCGGAAATATAAAAATTAAGACAAATTTTAATTCGGAAAAATAAAAATTAACACAAAAAATAATTGGGAAAAATAAAAATGAGGTAAATTGGCCATTAGAATAAATAAACTTCATAGCAAATTGCTATTCGGTTGAATGATTTCAAATCAAATAAATATTAGAAAAAATAGAATTTGGGAAATATTCATGCGCCTCTTTAAAATACGAGTGCAGTTTAGTTTTCAAATACTTGACGTTCTGGGTATAAGGAAATCTCAAATTTATCACTAAACCTAGTATTTTTTCGCAAAAAAATTCTTGAGCATATAATTTTAAAAATCATATTTATCTAAACATTTATAATTATTAGGTTTTGAGTCACTCTACTTTTGGTACAATGGACCATAAATAAAGGGATTATCCTTTGTACCCAAGTTTTGACGAATTTAGAACATTTTTTCAGAACTTCTGACTTTTCCGGTCGTTTTCCGGCGAGAAACGTAACAACTCTCGTCAGAAGTCCTCAGAAATCCTGATTTTTTTCTGACGATTCCTGACTTTTTTTAATAGGGTTCACTAGAGCCTGATAGGACCCCCAGCGGCTTTTTCTAGACTAGAAATTCTGATTTCAGATGATCCAGAACAACGAACATATCATGTGTTGTAATACTTGAAAAAAGACTCTTCCACTTGAGGAAAAATTTTTGACCTTAGTCATAGGTACGGTATTCATAAGGTTTTGTTTGCTGAGTAATATGACTTTAAACAAAACAACAAAGCGGACCTAGTTTGAGTTCATATGAGTTCAAGTTTCTTTTTTAATTGTTTTGATTCAAACTTTACAAAATGCGTTGCCCATTGGTTGTCTTTAATAAATATATAATCTAGATATTTTAAAATACAGAATTCTACTGGTAACCTGTGTTTGAATTTCCCCTTTTCACTTAGACATGAATGTGAACTAGAGAATATAAATTGGTTATAAAAAAACTACGCCCTACAAAATCGTATAATTTTCGAACTCTGTTGGTGCCTGAGCGTAAAGATCTTGGAAAAACGTGAATTTCATAAAAATATTTTTCATTTCAATACTAATTTTTAATTATTTTCTTATTGAAAAAAAATCGTTAAAAATTCAAAAAGATGAACCTTTTCAAACGTTTCTAATGCTATGGATCAGAGCACATATTTTGTTGTAAATTAAATATACTATAGTAACACAAAAGAAGAACAAGATAGAACTTACAAGTATTTAGAAAAATGATATCTTTAAAATCTACTTGTTTATTAGTTTAATATTTTTTATATACAATAATTTTCTAGTATAGTCACTTGATTGATTCTCATGCTTTTTCCTCACTTTTATCTTTTACAAATTCCATTGAATATGTATTTTGAACGAGTTTTCAGATTCAATATACTGCCATGCAAAGCAAAAACTTGGTAACTACATTCAGGTCCGAATTGAGATATTAGCGAAAATGTTTTTTTTCATTCTGCCATTGAAAGTTACATGACATTTTAAACTGGAAGGACCTAATTAGAGTTAAACTTTATTTATTTTATTGAATGGAGTTCAGGAAAAGTGTTTTATTCTTGATTTTACTAAAGTCATTTGAAACCATGTCAGTTACAGTTTATTTGAGGTCATGAGATTACCAAATATAAACTAGTCTTTTAAGCCAAGAAGAGCAAGAATAATGGTGCAACTACATTTTGAGGTTGAGCATTTTCATAATGTCAAATAACAATGTCCGAAATTTTGAAATTTTTTTCTTTTCTTTTAACTTGTGCCATTCTCCAGAAAAACCACCTAAGTCGACTTGGGTTTTAGCACAAAATTGTGAACGAAACTTTGCGAAACGTGTTTTTACAAACTCGAATATATTTTCAAAACATCCTACATTTGCAGTGGGAAGGGCCACTTTCGAGAAATGAAATGAAAGTATGAGATCGAATATTAAAACCACATAACAATTTTGACAAATAAAAATGTTAACATCGTCTTTAATGGTTTTTCCAGAGACCGCCTCATTTCTGTGTCAATCTGAGACATAACCACAAATTTTCCATTATTATTTATAAAAATTTCTGTTTATGTCACCCTTAACAAATTTCTTCTACCGTATCACCCTTCCACCCCTCCCTTTCCCTATTTCCGATTTTTTTTATACTTTATAATGATATTTTTTGTGGCTGCTGTTTAACATTTTTAATCATATTTCAAACACTTTTGAACATTTTTATATCTTGCTAGACTCCTCCGCCCTATTCCCACCTCAAATCGCACTTAATTATCACCCTATTTCTTTTTAATACTCAAAATCATACGTTGCGTCAGCTATACGAAGAAACTAGCATGCGGTCCATGTCCCGCAGCGCCACGCGAAGCTGCGTGGATTGCTACACAAAATTCAATAATGCACGCTCAATAATTAAGATTTTTTCCAAAATTCAACAAGCTAATTGTTAGAATGTCACAAATGATAGAAATGAGTGACTCAGAAAAACCACCCAAGTCGACTTAGGTGGTTTTTCTAGAGAATGGCTCAATTGTGTCTTTTTAAAAATGCGATTTTGACACTATTTGGAAGCTCTTAAAAAAATAATGAGACGAGCTAGAATCTTCGACTAGGGCCCAAATGAAAGATTAAACATTTTCCTTTCAAGCTACTTAAAAGTGAACTGGGATTCTTCATCCGACCCGGTAAAAGTCTTGCAGTCCGGCGCTAAAAGTGGTTCTACGGAATTTTTTGACTATGTCAAAAGATTTCGAAAGGTTTGAATGATTTTAAGGCAGTTCGAGGAATTTGACAAGATTTAATTAAGGGATTTGATATTATTTCGGAAATTTCAGTAAATTTCCTAAGCTTTCTAAGGACTTTGAAGGAAATCATAGAATTTGATAGGATTTAGGGTATTTTTAATGATTCCAAGGCACTTCAGAGATTGTCAAAGGTTTCAAGGGTTTTTATGAGATTTTAAAAGATTTTAGTAGATGTCAAATTTTTTGAACATTCTATAATTTTTCTATACATTTCCAAGAATTTTACAAGAATTTAGGGGTCTTAAAAGATTTCAAATATTTGAAGAGGTTTTCGAATATTTCAAGGTATTTGCAAACACTTTAAATAATTTAAAATATTTTAGGATATTTTCAACCACTGCAAGAAGTTTTTAATAGATTTCAAGAATTGTAAAGAATTTTGAGTAGTTTTGAAGATTTTAGGGAATTAAAAGATTCCAAGGAATTTTTGAGGAATTTCAGCGGTTTTTATAAGATTATGTAGGATGTTAATACTTTCAAGGGATGTTAAAGGCATTCAATGGGGTGTGTTTATTAATTTCCCAGGATGTTAAAGCATTTCATAGGACTTTCAATATTTCAAGGAATTTGAAAATATAGCATCACATGTCATGCAAATTTCATAGGATATCGAGGGATTTTATAATATTTCGATAAATTTCAAAGGATTTCAAAGATTTGTTTAAATTTTCAAGAATAACAAGGTATTTTCAAAGATTTAAAAAAATTCTAAATATTTTAGGATATTTCGAAAGTTTCCAAGGACTTTTCAATATATTTCATGTATTTGAAGATATTTTAAGGGGTATTGAAGATTTTAGAGTATTGTAAAAGATTTTATGGAATTTTGAAAATCTTTGATGAATGTGAAGGAGTTTAAAAAGATTTCAATGATTCTTAGGTAATTGAAAAAAATCATACAGTTTTAACAAACTCCCAAGCATTTCAAAATATTTGGAAGGATTTCATAAGACCTAAAAGATTTTACGATACTTTAAAAGTTCCCAAGAAATTTTTAGGATTTTCAGTAAATTTCAAGGGATTTCAAAATATTGTAATGAGTTTTAGGTATTGAAAAAAATGTCATACAGTTTTAAAGAACATGGGGTGGATTATGAATGTAATTTTACATTTCACATTCCACATTTCACTTTTTATTTTTAATGTGTCATTGTTTTTGTTGTCAAATTCACGTTATATGACGAAGCTAGTTTCAAGTGAGCTCGGAAGTGAGACGTGAATGTAAAAAGTTTTAAAGAACTTGGGGTAAATTATGATATTCATTTTTTTGTAGATTTGGACAAATTTGGAGGGAGAGAGCACGAAAATACAGAAAAAAATTTCGGACCACCCTAATGTAGATACATGTTTTTATTTTTTCCGTACTGTTGGATACAGGTTTTTTATTCTGCACGACTAGAAATTCTGCAGAAGAGGTTGAAATGAAAGTATTTATTAAAGCCCTGATTCCTATTATTTTATTATAAATCATATAACGTATGAAAAAGGGAGTTGTACGATCGTAAATATATCAACATTTCAAATTTCATTAGAAATAGTAACTGATTTATTGTGTGCATGGCAGTATACATATTTAAAGAAAAGTACTTTTGGAATATTTCTTCATCCTAAGTTGAATTACGGCACTTTTATATTTTCTGACATAAGTAAAAAATAACATACCTAATCGCAATGAATTGAAAGTCTTGTTGTTGTAATTTCATGTTTTGCTCCAAAAGTTTTTTGTGTTTTCAAATAATAAATCATTACGCGTTGCAAGGTTTTGAAATTATTTTCGTTTCTGCTAAACTTTGAAAACATGCTCGTCACGTCTAGGAAAATCCTGCACAAGGCAACTATAACAAAGACTCTTAACATTCTCCAGATATTCAGTTTCTTGCCCAACTTTGTTTTTATTTTTGAGAGAAAAATCTTTATTGATCTTTGATGTTTATATATTACTTTTTCATAACTGAAAAGCCAAAGAAACGTTGAAAATTTCAGAAAAAACCAAAACTTTCTAGTATTACTCTAAGTATAACCTGGACTTTTTCTGAAGTAACATCTGTGACTATTTTCATTTAAATAATTTTACGGCTGTTTTACCTGAAGACTCTCTGGAAATTTTGGTGATTGTTGAGTATTATTGTGCGACTGAGAACATAATCTAGAATTCTTTGAAAGCGACTTGTGTGACTATTTTCATTTTAGAAATGTTATGGCTGTTTTACCTGAAAACACTTCGCAAATTTTGCGTTAAAAGAGCTAGGGGTGTATTGTAGGGTAAATTTATATTCAATTTGTAATTTTTAATTACTGTTCACTAGCAAAAACTGTATGTACCAGAAATTTGTCGTAATATTTTAACTAATAGGTTATTTCTTTGATTTTCGAAAAAAATTTATTTTCATATCCAAAGACCGAACAGAAGATATTATCCAATTTCAAATTTCTTGTTTCACTTTTTTCGGATTCCAACCCACCAATTTTTTTCCTTCATCTCAAAGGATTCAATCAATTTCATCATTTTCACTTCACCCTAGTGATGAAGTCTCTCCTCTTCTTTTTTAGGAATGCAATTAAAATAACTTGAATTTGAAAGAAATTGTTTTCTTGAATGTTTAGCGAAATCATTTCATATTCATTTTATATTATTATTATATGACATTAAATAATTATGAAAGAATCGAGAAGAGCTAAGATTTTTTTTCATAGGATTCTTAAAATTCGTCACCATTCCCAACCTAATTGGGAATGTTTTGGCTTTAATGAATATAATTTAAATTTTATTGAACATTATAAGAATAATTTCAAATAATAGTGATAACAATAATGATTTCCAATTGTTCTTAAATATAGCTAAAATATTTAATGTACTTATTTGGTAATTGTCACACCGTATGGAATATTATTATAAAAAAATATGAAGCAAGTAAGATAAAATTATTATTTTTCTTCAAAATAAGTTTAAAAATTTGTATTAAATTATGTATAATGATGGTAATATAGAAGGAGATTATTCTCAAAAAGGTGTAAATACCAGATAAAAGAATGCGTCGTCATAGTCACGTGAAAAATATTTACACTAGACTAATACGTTTTTGGGGCAATCGCTATAGATGTATAGGATGACCCTCAACTTTTTTCATGGAGAATGTTATTTTGATAACAACAAACAGACTAAAAAAATTCATTCACTGCTTTTTTATGTAGACTATGTAGACCTAATATCGTCCACCGAAAATTATGATTTTATAAACATTCAAAAATTCATAAATGTTATGTGTCAATTTTACCGTCGTTTTATGGTCATATAAATATGTATTATCGCCATGCCATTTATGCCATAATTCTTTTTTTTTTGACAATGCAAATTATGCTCTTCGAACATTTTTCCGAGAGTATAAATATGCATTGAAAATATTTTCAAATTACACAAAAGACAATTGTATCAAATCACTTAACTTGACTTTTGTTGACTTTTTGAACTCCTAGATAAAATGGACATTCAAAAATTTTTTAAATTCAGTTTTCATGTGAAAATTTGAGCAAATAACAAAATTTTTAGAAACTGAGTTTTTCAAAATACTGAGAATTTCATTAAATCTTTGAATATGAAACATCGTTCTTTAATATAAAGCGTGTTCTTCTGTGACTGTCGTAAATATTTCGGAACAAATTTGATAAATCATACAGTTTTAGGCAATTCACAAGGTCTCTTACTTTTTCTTATGACGCACGCAAGATAGATAACGAACAAACATATAAAGTTAACTCACTGTGTACCTACCTACTGTAATATAAAGATGACGCCTGTTTTTTTATTTTTGATTCGTAATTTTCATATTAAAAAAAAATTAACTTTTATGATATTTCAAATGAAATTGCTGAAACTGAAGTTTATTGCTTAAATTCGAGCACTTTTGAATAGCATATTTCATTTTTTAATTTTGATAACGTTAAGACTTTCGAAATTTTTAACGAATTAAATTTAAGACTGTTCAATTTCGAAGACCTCATATCAAAATTCTTCAATTTTGAGAGTTGTCAATTGAAAATCATTCTATTCAGAACGATTCAATTTGAAACGATATTATTTCAGCAATATTAAAAATCGTCCAATTAGAATTCCTTCATCCTTTAATGGGTCCAATTTCAGATTTTGAAATTCAACATTTTTTGAGCTGTAATTCAAATTGCTACACCTTCTATATTTTAATTTCACAATCGAAATTGAAATAGTTCAATTTCCTAAGCTTTCTAAGGATTTTGAAGGATTTCATAGGATTTGAAAGGTTTTAGGGTATTTTTAATTATTCTAAGGCTCTTCAGATAATGTCAAAGATTTCAAGGGATTTTAAAGGGATTTTAATGGATATCAAAATCTTTTCATCATTTTATAATTTTCTATACATCTTGAAGGATTTTGCAAGAGTAAAGGGATTTCAAAAGTTTCTCAAGATTTGAAGAGATTTTCAAATATTTCAAGGTATTTGCAAATACTTTTAATAATTTTAAATATCTTGTATATTTTCAAACATTTCAAGGAATTTTCAATAGTTTTCCAAAACTTAAATGGATTTTGAGTAATTTAAAAGATTTTTGGATATTTTGAAAGATTCCGAGGAATTCTTAAGAACTTCAATAAATTTCAAGGGACTTCAAAAAATTTTTTAGTCACGTGTGTGAATATTTTGATTTAAAAAGTTTTACGGCTGGTTTAGTTGAATACACTTTGGAAATTTTCCGTTAAAAGAATTACGGTTGGATTGCGCGGGTGTTTGAATGTTATTGTAGGATTGGGAACATAACCTGAAGTTTTGTAAATGTGACCTGTGTAACTATTTTCAATTTAAAAATTTTATAGCTCTTTTACCGAAAGACACTTCCGAAATTTTTCGTTAAAAGAACTAGGGTTTGTTTCTGTTGATTGTCGAGTGTTATTGTGGGGTAAAGAATATAATCTACAGTTTTTTGAAAGTGACCTGGATTACTATTTTTATTTCAAAAATTTTATGCCTATTTTAGATTGAGACATTTTGGACATTTTTCGTTAAAGGAACTAGGGGTGGATTGTGAGGATGTTTGACAATCATTGTAGGGTTGTAAGTATAATCTGAAGTTTTCCTAAAGTGATCTATGTGACTATTTCTTTTTTCTTTAATTATGGCTATTTCAGAGGAAGACACTTTTGAAATTTTTCGTGAAAAGAACTTGGAGTGGATTTTAGGGGTTGTTGAATATTACTGTTTGGTTGAGAACATAACGTGGAGATTTTTAAAGGTAAACTGTACCAGTGTTTTCATACAAAAAAATTTCCTGGTGATTTTAAGGAATTACAACACTGTAAAATTTTCAAAAAAAGAATTCATTTTCTTGCTCCTTATAGTTTCAGAAATATGCTGTAACTGTTTTGTGGCGATATCTCGAAAATTGTAGAAGATACAGATGATTTTGTACGGCCCCGTCACGGATTTGTTTATACAAAATTGCACACATCAAGAAATTCGTGCATCGGACTCAATAACTTTCTTCCAAATTTAATGCTGATTATTTCTTGCCAAAAAATTTAGCGAAATCCGTGAAAAATTACTACCAAAACATCATTTTGAATAGCAAATTTTGATTTGTAAAACTCTGGCTGAAATTCATGCCCCAAACTTTGAATGCGTTTTTCTCGAAACCATGTTTTTTGCCACTGCGGCAAAGGTTTCTCGTAAACCACTCGTCCGATTTGGTTCAAATTTCTTGAGTGTATTTTTCGATAAATTATCTCTCGTCGCATACTTTGTCGCATAATTCGTGTTCATTAATCTTGTTCGACTTTTTGTTTCGGATGATTACAGCGACTTGTAGCTCTGCGGCAGTCCAAACACAAAATTTAGTTCGTTAACTATGTCAACAATTTCATTTTAATAAAAGGAAATTTCAACAAAACTTGTAGAAATCACTCTTCCCAACAAAACAAGAAAACGAAAACCTAGATCCGTTGATAACTTTTTAAAATATTGAATTTAAAAAATCTCGATTTTCATAGTGGTGCAGTCCCTTAAAAGAAGACACTTTGGAATTGTTTCACTAAAGGAACAAGGGGTTGCTTTTGAAGATTGTTGAATACTATTGTGGGATAGAGAAGAAAATCTGGAGTTCTTCGAAAGTGACTTATGTAACTATTTTTATTCAAAAAATCTAATAGCTATTTTAGATGTAGACATTTTGGAAATTTTTTGTTAAAAGAACTAGGAGTTGTTTTTGGTGATTGTTGTGTATTATCGTGGGATTGAGAAAAAAATTTAGAGTTTTTTGAAAACGACCTGTGTGACTATTTTTATTCAAAAAAATTTATATCTGTGTAGTTGAAGACACTTTGGAAATAATTTGGAAAATAATTTATATCAGACATGTGCAAAAGTTCTGAAGTTTTTATGTTTGGCTAACACTTTCTAAGTGAAAAATTAATAATAGTTGATCGTATATGTTTCTGGTGGAAAAATAATGCAATGCTTTTTGAGTGCTGAAACTGTAGCTTGATTTGGCTTTTCCGATTTTCTTGAACGCAAGTTTCAGTTGCGAAAAGCTGATAGTTTGAGTTTTTTGGCAACAAGATGGGAGGCAGCCGGTCCGAGTCAGGGCGGTCGGCGGCGTCCCAGCCAAGGCGTCACAGACACTTCGCGTGGCGGTTAACGTACACCGAAACTTTATTGCTCTCTAGTATCTCAATAAAGGACCGCACAACATTCTTGTATTTAAATTTTTGTTCAATTTTTTTTTGTTTTCTATCCGCCATTACCGGTTAGCACACAGGTGGTGGGACACCCGGTATAAGTATTAAATCAAAATTTCAAAGGCATAAAATATTTATTGACAATATTTTTCCAATATATTTAATGAAAAAATATCTAAATATAATATATCTTTCCATGAACTAATACAAAATCATGAATTTTTCACCCGATCATGTACAATAATGAAATATGCGGCTTCCTAATGTTGTCCTTCTGTTCGTTCAACTTGAAGTTGTGTTTCTACTAGTTTTGGAATGCTTTTGTTTTACTATTTGTTTTTCACTGAGTGATGGCATTTGTGGTTAAAAAAGATTACTTTTGACACGTAAGACTTTTCAGTGTAATTACAGCAATTCTACCCTTCGGAGTTATTGTTAGTCCTTGGATATCATTATACGTCGAAACGAATTGCAATTCACATTTCAAGAATCCTAGGACAATCAGATTCAGAAATCAAGGATAAGATTTAAGAAAAAGAAAGAATAATTAAGGAAAAAGCTGTACTAATTTATATGTCACCCTCCGGGAAATTCACATTTGCACTTAATCCAAATAACATTCCCTTATTGTCCTAGGAAGCTATAAATCTTTTATGAGTCGAACTGGTATTTAGGAGAATCTAAGGAAATACTTTTGAAGAGAAAACAATTAATTCCTTAAACCAGAATGATTTATATGTAGGCCAACATAGGAAGATTGGAATATCTTCTTCCGCCCTGATATTCGAAGTTTTCTAAAACATTCCTTGTTGGTCGTATGAAGTTATAAGTCTTCTATCAGGTGGAATGGGAACTAGGTAAATCCAAAGAAACACTTTCAAGAAAGAAAACAAATTAATTTCCAGAGCTATAGAGATTTATAGCATACTATAATATAGGAAAATTGGAATTTGTTCTCCCACCCAGAAATTCGAAATTTTCTAAAACATTGCCAGTTGGTGTGGGAATGCAATTATGCCAATCTTCCAGAAGGGGAAGTAGGAACTATAGCTAAATCTAAAGAAACACTGTAAGAATGGAAAATGGTTTATTTCAAGAGACATAGAGATTGATAGCCAAATATAGAAAAATTGAAATTTTAACTCCACCTTGAAATTTAAAAGCCACTCTAGGAGAAATTCACATTTTCACACAAACATAACATTATTAAAAAGTTAAAAACTTCTTATTATTGAACATTTTTGTTATCTTATTTCATTTTGTTATATTTACTATTATAAGAGAGAAAGCAATGTTACACAATGTTTATCAAATTTTTTATCAATAATGAAATTGTAAATCATCTATTAATTAATTTCTCAAAATATCAGGATAATCATGTTTTCCGAAAATGTAATAAAAAAATCTGCCCGCTTCGGGGGCACATTCTCTTCGCGCGCTTCGCGCTCGGTGTTATATGTTCTTCATGTACAAATTTATAATTTTGTTTTTGATTTTAAATGAGAAAGGAAATTTATTTACTTAA
>JAUMHM010108787.1:0-21805 GCA_032362435.1 Melikaiella ostensackeni
CGAACCGAATATATATATATATATATATATATATATATATATTCGAAAGTTCTTTCATTAGAACAGAGTAAAATTCTTTCAGAAATACGTAAAAGAATAGAGTGAAACAAATTTAAGAACGTACATATTGCCACGGGGAGCCATATAAGTATTTTTTTGGTGGAAGCTCAAAAGCTTTTGAATCGAATCTTTAACAACTGAAATTACACATAATCTACTGTTTTTTGAATCCAAAATAAATTAAAAAACCAAATAGTAGATTGTAGGCTAAAGTCGCCGATTTGTGCGTGATCAGGTGCTGTGGTGTTTGACTAACTTTCGACATGAAGCAAGGCTAAACAGATTAGGCGTGTAAATAATTCTTATTTTTCCATTTCAAAAGATAAACTTGTAAATACATGTCTCGTATGTTTTTGGAGGTGACGTAGTCTATTCACAAGTTTCCCAATACTGCCTTGTATATAATTGTTTCAATATAAAGCTGAAAATGTGACACAATTGCGTTCTTTCATTAGACTTTCCATTTCTTACGCTTCCCATTTCTATAATCTTCTTTCAATCAATACATTCTGAAAATAACACGAGGATTTTTTCAAAATAGATATATATTCTCATAAGGCAATTATAGCACAGTAAACCACTATTGAATTAGTGAATATTTTGACTAATCAAATTTGTAATTTCCTACTAATGTTTAGTGGCTCACTTTGCTCTTATTGTAGTTGAATTTGAATTTGAATAGTAATTAAATGAATTCCCCTACAGCTGCTGTTTTTGAAGAAAACAAGTTCCTACATTTATGCACAACATTTTTAAAGTTTCTTCAGCTAGACATGTATATCGTAGGTATATGTCTTGTCTCACAGCCTAAGCCAGTTTCTTGCAAAGGGCCGCCCATTAACTATATTACCAACCAACCAAAAAAAACTTTCAGCCGAACAGTTTGCATTAAAAACCAAATCGTTAAATTTCCAAGCCATAAAGACGAGTTGTCTGAAGACTGTTGAATTTTCAACAAAAATTTCCAAAAAAAAAACATGAATTAACAACTAAAAGACGTAAGTTCAACCAAATTGTTTTATTTTCAACCAAACAGTTGCATTTTTAACCAAAAAGAATGAATTTTCCACCAAGAAGATTAGCTTACACCAAAAAGACGATTTTTCAGACAAGTACATGATTTTTCAACCAGAACAGATTAATTTTTGAACAAAAAGTTGCATCCCTCACCAAAAAGTATGAATCTTCAACCAGATAGTTGAATTTATAATAAAAAAATATAAATTCAGAATCAAAAATGAAACAAAGTTTCAACACAAAAGACGATCTTTTCACCAAGAAGATTAACTTTCTACCAAGAAAGACGATTTTTTGACAAAATGCATAAATTTTCAACATGATAGATAAATTCCCAGCTAGAAAAAATCAATTTCCAATTAAAGATATGAATTTTCAACAAAAAGTTTCAGAGTTACATTCTCAGTTAGAAAAATTAATTGTCAACCGAAAAAAATTCTTTTATCAGAAACAGGGGGAAAAAAAGAATTCTTTGAAGAAGGGAAATAGGGGTAAGAGTGTGAAGTCATGTTACCAACCGTAGTTTTCAGCCCCCCACCCCCCTCAATGAGTAACATAGTTTATAGACGGCTCCAAACTGAGCCCCCGGTCACTTCGCACCATTAGACAGCCCTTTACTGCCAATATTAATGGTTTAAGCCATGAAAAATCAAACTGAGAAAAGTAATAATTCAACTTTCCCACGAAACCACACTGAATACGATGAATGGACAAGAGACTAAAATTATCAGTTTCTGAAAATTCTTAAAAATTGCCTTTCACCATTTTTTTAATAAGGCTAATAGTTTTTCTTTTAAAAGTGGAAAATGCCATCAGAAAATCAGAAATTAAAATTTATAGCTAAACAACGCAGAATACAGTGGAAACTCTAAAGGCGAAATTTCTCACCTCAAAAAGACCTGCGAAATTGCCTGTATCCATTTTTTATATCTAAATGTTACTCCCAAACTGTCATTAATAAAATTAAAATATTCATAAAAAAATATTTTTCTTACTCATGTCGGTTCCAAAACGTGCCAACTTTCTTATTGTCAATTTAAAACGCATATTTCTAGCAATTTTGTATTAAATTAAAATCTTCCCATAGTTTCCCACAAACTGCAAGTTTTTTGTGAAAAGTATTCGATTTGGATGCATTCAATTGAACTCTTTCTCATTTTTCAGCTGAGTATAAGAATATAATGTAAAATGTCGATTTCCTAATATTTTAAACTGATCTCAAGCAATGCCGAGCGCAAAGCGCGAATGTCATGATGAGAATGTATTCCTCGAACCCGAAGGAGTTTTCAGAAAGTTATATCTTTATCGTCACTCGATATTTAACCATGAAAATAAATTAGTTGATTATCCAGAACTGAGCGCCTAACACGAGGCACATAACAGGTCGAGCGCGAAGCGCGAGACACATTATGCGCTACAGAAGCGTGCTCAAACCTCGCGCGAAGCGCAGCGCGCAACATGCGATGAGAATATGCCCGCGTAGTGGGCAGATTTGTTTAAATCAATTTTATAAATTTAGTTAAAAATTGAACTACCTTAAGCTTGACTCACAACCTTAAATTTTACGTTCTTCAAGAAAAGGGTCCACTTTGTCGATCGATATTCGCGTTTTTGTGAACATTCGTAAAAAGATATCGATTTTGGGTTTTCTTCTTTGGAAAGTAATAATTCAATCTATGCTCTATCTGGTGTCAGTATTCTTACGTCCTGAAGGTGACCGGAAAAGGATAAATTTTGATGTGTTATGAAGAAACATAATATGCGCGCGCAGGTCACGAGGGTGATTCATTCTGCAGGAACTTTTGGAATGTTGATACCGCAACGCCACAATCGGTGATGTTTTAAGAGAAAATAATTTTGCAAAAGAAAAATCAATATTGGTGAAGATCTGGAACTTGCGCAACGCGATTGTTTCTTGTGGCATTCAAATGGAGAAAACCGAGCAAATCTTTCAAAATGAGATAACTGTATCAAATATAATCGAAATGAAACGATTTTTGTAGGGAGGAGCAAATTGCATTTCACAAACTGAAAAAAGTGATGATGTGCAAAATTGATACTTTAGAAAAGTAAAAATGGTGGCCGTCTCAATCACCTCAAAACAGTACATTTTTCGTAAGGGATCGTCCATATATTACCTGAGGCTTTTTTACCCCCCGCCCCCAGTGCTCTTATTGTTACGCAAATTTTATTAATCTGATTTCTTCACTATAAATACAACGGCTTCACTCCACTAAGAAAAATAGCTCCACGAAAGTTGTGGTATCTACTCGTATCAGAATAACCCCTGTTGTTTCTTTTCAAATTTTTTTGGATAATACTTTGTGCTACCGAGGAGTTGTTGAAAGTTTTCAAACTATAATAAATAATTTTTTTTTTTGATTTGTGCAAAAATTATCATAAATTTTTCACATGTACAGTTTTGGTTACTTTTTTTCTCAAAACTTTGCAATTTCATATATTCACAATTGAAAATGTCTAAATTCTGAAAATATAAAATGACAAATTATTCAATTTTCAAGAATTTGATATTCCAATTCAAACTCAAAAATGTCCATCCAATTAAAACAACTTCAAGTGGAAGCGAAATTTGATAAGATGTCAAACTGGCGTATACTAATAAACTGATAAACTGAGTGGTAGAAAAAAATCAAGAGAAAAAAGAACGCGATAAGTGAGCGAAAACATAGGAGCTTCACTGTGTACAGACAGACAACTTTACTTTTTCATAGTTGATTTAAAAAATAATTATTACATTCAGAAAAATTTGACGCACTAGTTCTTGAAAGTATCCTCTCCCCTATAATAATAGGACCATAACCGCTCCTTTTGAACCACTGATTGCAGGGTAGGCGAATTAACGTTTTAAAAGTTCGTGCAAAATGAATCACTCTATTATGGCAATCGTCAGCTTTAAATGAGTTTTTCTCGAAAAGCTGGTCTTGGAAGTTTTAACTCCAAAAAGTCTTATTTATCAACCTAGATGGTTTGTTCTGGACTCAAAATGTCGAGAATTTTTCCGCCTATATGCTCCTTCATGTAAATGTATACCGACAAAGTGGGCCTTTTCTTGCGTATTGAGAATAAAAAATTCATCAGTTTCTACTTGTTCTTCCAATTAGGTTCATCGTACGGCCACAATTCTGGCGAACTGCCTCAACATAACTCACCTTTTCCACCTAGCATTTGCAAGATACCTGAAAGATCACACATAGTACGAAGTTACAATCTACCTAACGGCCATCCAACGAAAGACATCAATGATGAATATCACAGAATTTTAGACGCATTGGATCATTGGATCGTTGAATATTTCATGGAAAAGTATGAAAAGGAGCAGAGGAATATATATCAGAGGAATATATTCACGCCCTTTCTTTATGTACGTATAGATTTAAATTAATGCGTGGATAAGGAAAGGGCTCAAATATATTTCTCTGAGCTTGGAAATTATTCATTTCGTATAATAAATCATTTCCAAGCACAGAGAAATATATTGAAGCCCTTTTTTAAAGTACGTATATATTCAAATCCGATTCTTGTAAGTGATATCCTTATGTCAATAGTCAAAAAATTTGTATTTCTTTTTATCGTTGTAACTTGGCAATAATGAATTGGTATTCGGCATTGTCTGTAGTGTGGAAACATTATAGACACATTCATAACAATGTCGATTACCATTTTATTATCGCCAAGTTACAACTATTATAAGGAATACAAATTTTGTGATTATTTTGTGATAACTAGTAAAAGGTAGTCTTCGTAGCTATGAGTCATCCACGAAGATGTAAATCGACAATGATTGTGAAATAAAAAACTTTTTTCGATACATTGGAGAGGTTACTTTGAAATATGCAGATAGATTGTATTGTAACTTAACCTTTATATTATTGCCTGAAATATAAATTATTGTTTACTTGGAGGAAATTGACTGGTGAGACCTCGCATGTTTCCTGATATAAAAAGTTGGTATTTATTTTGTAAATAAGCACAGATCATAGTATTTTGTGATTCGTTTCGCTTGTTTATGTCACCCGAAACTCGAAATAAAGGTAAAAATTTTGAGAAAATATTGTTGACATCTCTAATTTCTCTTTAGGAAAAATTGTTGCAATCGCAATACACTCGTTCCTCCGTAATCTTATCAAGTTTCATCCATGAATCTCTTCTATGGTATATCTAGCGAAATGCGGATAGGATAAATTTTTTCGAATCAAATTTATTCATTTCGATTTTTCTAACCTTCAAAGTGTGACGTTTCTATTTACAGAAGACGAATAATGTGTATTTAGTGTTATATTCAAGGAAAGCAGTCTCTATTTGAAAACATCAATAACTTTCATAGTTAAAAGTTTCTATCTTTATTCATAACAAAATAGAACATTATTTTCTATAGACTACTGCATAGTTCATTCCACAAATCTTTGAGCGCCTTGTTTTTCGAACGATGTTTATACACATGGAAACTTCCTGCGGAGAAGTTATTCAAAAAAATACAGAAAAGTGTCCTGTAAAGCCGTTTTCCAAATGAATTAATAGGTAAGTAACTACAGACAATAAGCAAACAATTCGCGAAAAATAAAATAGAAATATTACTGTGATAATCAGATGACCAAATATGTCCTTGAAACTATTTTATCATACAAGTATTCGAAACGATAAATTTTTATTTCAAAACAGAAGAAGATATTCTCGTTGTGTCAAAGACAGTGCAAGAGTTGAGTTCTCACTGCTGTAAACTTTTTCAATTTTAACTACTTATTATATTGTAGTACGCAAATACTTCCTATTAGTTTAACGAGCCAAAAATGTTGAACCCTGCTTCATTTGTATTTTTTTTACTTCTATCATACAAACATTCAAAACAATAAATTTTTATTTCACAACATAAAAAGATATTCTCGTTCTGTCAACGACAGTGCGAACATGGGACACGTCTGGCAAGTTGAGTTCTCACTGCTGTAAAAATTTTCAATTTTAACACCCTAATATATTGTGGCACGCAAATACTTTCTGTTAGTTTAACAAGCCAAAAATGTTGAATCCTGCTTCCTTTGTATTTCTTAAACTTCTATCAATATATCTTAATTTGAAGTTTAATGCATTTCCGGAGAAGAGCCACACAATAACTAAAAAATATCTAGATCAAACTAACATTATTTTGAAATAAATGATTCATCCGCAAAAGTGAACTGATTACTTTGATCAATGATTGATAACATATCAAATGCATAGTGCATTACAATAAATCATGAATAAATATATTTGCTCAACTTTTTTTTAGATGTATATGAAATCTATCATAAGGATGCTACTTCTGTTATATCATAAAGTATACATATGTAATAAAACAAACGTTTCATAAGACTTTTTGGCTTGAAAATTCCAAAATTTCCAGAAATTTCATCTATTTTGGTTAAAATTACAATTGTTCGGTTGAAAGTTCACTTGCTTCGGTGAAAATTCGTATTTTTTGCTGATATAATTTGTTCCTAAAATTAAAATATCTTGATTGGTTACAATATTTTTTATTGTGCACCACTAACGGTGGAATACAGAGTAGATTTGGTGAAAACAATTTTTTTGAATCGTAGAATCACCATCTTTGAAATTTGTTTATACAATTTGTTTATAAAAATTATTTCAAATATTTCGTGAACTAATTTCATATCTTAGATGCAACCGTACATTGATTCAGAGTGCATTCAGTATGTATGCGGAAAGATAGGAAATAAAGTTTTAAAAATGACCATTTTTTCACTGTGTTTGTTGATACAGAAGTGCGTCCTACTCTGAGACGCCGAGAAGATGAGGCAGGTGGTTTCTGGGAAATCTGACTCCAGTTAAATAAGTGCAATGCATGCTTTACAGGTATTTTGATATTGTCCCAATCTCCAAAATGATTCAGCCCGCATCCTTATATCAGCAGAAGCTTAATAAAAATTTTAGCAAAAATGAAAAAGGCGGGCTTTTCTGGAAGATGTTTTTCTCATATTTTCGAAATGTGGAGAAGAGAATAAAGAAGATTTCCTATGAAACCCTACCTTTTTTATTTTCCAATATTCAAAAAAGTTTGACCCTGCTGTATAAGGATTCGGAATAAACAATTTTTGAGGCCAGGAGAATTTTCTTTTCCTAGAAACATAATTTTTGAACTTTTCCCGTATATGATGCAAGATGTCGCATATACGAGCAAGTGGTACTTTTTGTGGAACTTTTCTTCACTCGGCCTAAAGACCTTTTTTTAGATACATTTCATGTGAAACATAGTCTAATATGCCTATTTATATAGAGCTTGTATATTGTCCTTTACCACAAACTACTACTTCACCGCTAAGTTTGCCGAAAATTGTACAGTTACGTTGATTCGTCGCAAATCTTTCAGGAATGAATCAGCCTCTGCCTAAAGCCCGATAGTCAAGTCGTGGGTGTCGCTTCGCTGCAGACTTGGCTATTTGGGTCTTGTCCGCAAATCTTGTTACTCTTCAAATTATGTATGCAAATAACTAGACGAAAGGGCTCCTCCGTTTAGACTCAGTTTTACGTTCAGGGTTTGCCCATAATTTCGAAGTTCCTTGAGGGTGTGGCGCGATAGGCTTTATGGCCTGAGCGCCAGGGCCGCCAGGGAATTACCCTATCTGGGCCCCCCGCCCACCTATAGACACAAACACAACGCAAACACAAGGAACAAATTTTGCTTTTACACGTTAAGATATTTGTTTGTCTACTCACTTACTTAGAACTGACTAAAATGACATTTGCCGTTATTCCTTTACTCAGATACGCGAGCCATCACGTCCTTGTACGTTCTCTTACTGGTACCATATTTCTGTAACATGAACAGTTTTGAGGCACCTAATTTTACTTTGTCCACAAGGTCATATTGCTCTTCAGATTTCTGCCCGCTTTGTGCTCACAGCACTGCGTAATAACGTCCAGTTCGCCGCGCCTCTTTCGCTGACCCTCGAAACTCCTCATCGACGAATGCGAATCGGCTGAAATTCTCGGAAGGCAGTAAATGGAGGACACATAAATCCAGGTTACAGTGTAATTTTTAAAAACAGTGTGACTGGACAAAAAGTCTCCTGATTTTCTTGAAAAAGTATTTAAGCGCATGTAGCGTTTTGCACGTTGTGTGCAACTGCTTTTCTGTTTATTTAAAGTCGGGGTTCCTCACTTCTTTTGACTGCAACTCGCTCCATAGGAGTCCCAGAATTTTGCTGAAGAAAGCACCTGGAAGCTCAAAATTTTCTGAATTTAGAAGGCATGGTTAGATTTATCCTAAAAAATTTGTATCAATCGTCAGAAGGAACAACGTCTCCGAAAACAGGGTTTCTCAGCCACCTCTTTCAAGCCTCGTCTCTCGCGTGTTATCAAAGCGAGGTCGACGTTAACTGCGGAATTTTTTTGATTATTCTTTGTGGGGGAAGAACGAAAATTGACAACACACCACGACGTAAATTCAGATCTGTGTCAGTGTGAGGGTGGTTTTCTGAGAATGTGAAAAAATCATCTCTCTGTTTATTGAGTTGTTGAAAAAGTCAGTCCAGTCAAAAATTTATATTACTGCGGAAATTTCCCGATCCCGCAACTTGAATTCAGATGCGTGTCACTATGAGGATGGTTTTCTGGGCATGTGAGAAAATCAACCTTCTCTTTATAGAGTTATTAAAAAATCAATGCGGCCAACAACTTACATTACTGCGGAAGTATTCTGATCTTTCTCAGTAGGGGATGCACAGAAATCTATAACACCCCACAATGCAAATTCAGATCCATGTCGCTGTGAAGGTGGTTTTCTAGGGATGTGAGATGATTATCCCTCTGTTCATTGATTCGCTAAAAAAAACAGTGCAACCAAGAACTTATATTACTGCGAAAATTTCGCTCTATGTGTAATAACTCCAGCAGTTATTAAAAAATCCGAGATAAAGAATCGTTGCCCTTCCACTCAATTGTAAATAAGTATTATCTACAAAACCAGTCGCCTTCACGACATTGGTCTCGAATTCTCTATCGTCATCACTGCTCGTATCTGGAGACAATGAAGATCGGCATTTTGTTCTTTGCCTGCGTGACTTTGCCTAATTTTGCAAGTAAGTGTGTCCAACAATATAATATACTTTCAATATAAATGATAATATTACATATTTTTAAAATGTGGACAATAAACAGTGGCTCTAAAACAATATGAAACTTATAACTGACAATTTTTATTCATTGCCATGTTGCCAGATTCAAATCTTTTAACATATGGAAATGAAAAAATGACGATTCACAAAATGTTGAAGTTATTCAAGTGTGTAAATATATTACAATTTCTCAGAAACATTAATTATAAAATGTCCTAACGTGGCATTACATTTTTCACATTTTTAATTCTCAGATTTTAGTCGAAAATGAGATAATGGCACTTGGATATTGTTCCATATACTCTTTAAACATAAAAATAATGTGAATTTTCAATGTTTTTTCAAAATTTGCAATATGAAGTTGATAATTAAAATTTTTGATTTGAAAATTTTTAAAATGAAAATTTGCATTTAGTGCCACGTTGCCGAATCCAAATCGTGTAACATATGGAAATAAAAAATGAAGATTAACCCAACGGTTAAGTTTATTTAAATTTGGTAATATATTACAGTTTTTCAGAAACATCAAGTATAAAATTTACTGACGTGGCACTAGATTTTTTCGCATTTTTCATTTTTAAAGTTTTAGTCGAAAATAAAATGAGTGCACTTTGATATTGTTCGATATGATCTTCAAACATAAAATTAACGTTAATTTTCAATTTGATTCTTAAATTTACAATATAAAATTTATAAGTTGAAATTTTGATTCTAAAATTTTTTAAATCAAAATTCGCATTTAGAGCCACGTTGCCGGATTCTAATCGTGTAATATATGGAATTTGAAAACTGAATATCAATGCATTGTTTTAGTTTAATTGTGTGTGGAAATATATTGCAATTTTTAACAGAATTAAATTCAAAATGTTCTAAGGTAGCACTAGATTTTTTCACGTTTTTCATTTTTCACATTTTGGTCGAAAATAAGATAAGCGCACCTATAGATTGTCCCATATGCTGCTTAAACCTAAAATTATAATGAATTTTGAAGATTACTCTCAAATTCGCAATACAATATTTATAAATAAAAATTTTGATTCGAAAATATTTTAAATCGAAGCTTGCAGTTAGTGCCACGTTGGCGGATCCAAATCGTGTAACATATGAAATTTAAAAAATGAAGATTAACGCAGTGGTTCAGTTCATTTAGATGTGGTGATATGCATATTATAATTTTTCAGAAACATTCAGTACAAAATGTTCTAAGGCTGCACTAGATTTTTTCACATTTTTCAAGTTTCAGTCGGAAATAAGATAATTGCACGTTGATATTGTTCGATATGCTCACTAAACATGAAGTTGATGTGAATTTTCAATGTTATCATTTTTTTTTTTAGTTTTATTGTCTTGGACTGAAGATGAGATTTCAGAGATTGCGCCCTGTGAATTTTATCTTTATGCTTCAACTTTCCTAGAACATGACACGAGTTGAATTCGAAGTAAAAAATTCCAGAAATTCTTTGATTTTTTCGAAAAACTTCTCTCGTGATATATCCTCTTCGAGAAGTCAAAAATATATTTACTAGGGATCATTCACGTGGAATTTCATAGGGTTTCTGACCGTTCTGTTCTTAATTGTCTAGCTTTATTTTCGTCTAAGTTATCGTATTTCAAAGTCTTCAGTGATTTTTAGTATCGCTCGCGCTAGCCATGCAGACGATTTCCGACAGTAAGAAGACTGCAATTGAAAATTATAATCGACACAAGATTTATGAACAATGTTTATTTATAATACTATGAGCAAGTTTTATGAGGGAAAAATTTTTTATCAATCTTAGAGAATAAAATATGTAATTAACATAGAAAAATGGTTACGTAAAGCTCATAAAACGCAGAATATTTTTTTCCATGATGAAAAAAAATTCAGTCGCTTTCTTTGATTCCACAAGAAATATTTTTGTGTTATTGCTGAAAATATGGAACAAAAAACTATCAAGACATACAGAAACTTTGTTAAATATGCCGATAAATGTTCACAAAGTTTCACAGAGATATCTATTTTTTTTACTTGGGAATGGAATTTCATTTTGCTTAATGTTCTAACGTTCAAAGATCTCTCAAAACGATTTTGAAAATTTCAAAAAGCAAATGACAACATGCTATTTAAAGATTAACAGAAGATTGAAAAACATATTTCTGATCATGCTATTTTTCAAGCGCGATTCAAGCAATTTTTCACATATTTAAATCGAAGAATATTACTGGTTGACACCTGAAAAGGAAAGAGAGTAATTAAATTGCATAAAAATTGAAAGAATAATTGATAGAGATCCGAGACCAGAGATGAGGCATTCATTTCCTGCAAGTCACACCGTCATAAATACGACAAGCGATTTTTAGACTTAACAATGGTCTCCATTTTTTGACCTTAAACTATTTTATATTCCAATTCTTTCATTTGTGCAACAAAAATTGGTTTTTCTATCAGAAAATGAATACACTCATGCACCTAACATTTGTATGAAGGTGAGCAGAGGAAAATAATCATACGATAATGGTGAAAATTTTGTAGTTTCCACAACTACTTGGAAAAAGCGAGGGAAAAAGTTAATTAGAATTATTTCCCAATTTCTTCTTCTCATATCTAATAGATTAAATAGAAAATCATAATACTACTTAATGCCATAGTTTCATTATAATGATTTTATGGCATTATAACCTCCGGCTGTGTCAATCAAGTACATAGATATCGTTATTCTCGTGTTTTAGTTTGATATGTCGACCAACACCGGCCCTATCTTTACATTTGCATTCGCAGTAGTAACAGCGGTATATCGATGCTTGTCCACATTGATATCGCAAATGACTTAAGAGATTTCGTTTCCAAATAAAAGTACTTCGATAATTTGGATGAGGACAACAGAAAGCGTTGCTTTATCTTACAATCATTCCAGATTCTGATCTTGAGGTGGTGAACCTTCTTCGCGTATTTGTTTCTAATCGAGTGTGTCGTCCAGAATTCACCGTACCGGGCAAACAAAATTTTATTAGTGCGAGGTACATATTTCTAAACAGAATAACTAATAAAATCAAACCATACTCCATACTAACAAGAAGAGGTCGCGAGGTGCGGGATGCCAATTCGGCTGGAGCTTCACACAAACAGCAGAATATGGTATTGTGATCAGCCCTCATACCGTGTTCCAGATAAACCTAGAGATGCAAAATTGGGCCATTAGAATATATATTCAAATAAATCTTTCTTGTGGAGGGAAAATGGTTTGTTTCTGAAATATAGGGATACATAAAAGATGGGGCAAGAAAGGGTATTACAAAGGATACACACTGAGAAAAATGAATGGTATAAAACTATTTCTAGATAAATTCTAAATTTATCTCCATTTTAAGTCAGAATAAAATCAAGATTATAGAGGTGATATTTGCGTTAATATATCAAAGTTTGTATTTCTTACATTCAACTTAAAAACTTTATTGAATATTTGGAGCTGTAAAATGTTAATGCTACAAATATTCAAGTTTATGTTAGTAAGTACACCCTTATCTCACGCATTCAAAACCGTTTTCAAAATTGTGTAATTTTTTTTTAAAGATTTCGATTTTTAACTTCATAATTCGCTCCTCAAATTCTCGTACATATATCTTTTTAGGTTTCTCTCTAAATATGAATCAGAGTCATTTTTCCAGAATTCTCATAAGGTGAAAGTTTTCAGACTCATCTTTTATGAACTCAGCCCTCACTCCATTAATTTCAAGAATTAGCTGGTCCGATACGCTATCACCTTCCACTGCCATGAAGCCGTGAAAATTCATGGCAGCTGCGATAGCGCACAGTGCCCGCACCTTCTGGACAGTGTGATGAACTGCAATTCAATCGTCAGGAACAGTGGTGTCCTGCACCTGAGAGCAGAACTCGTTGTTTTCAATCGACTGAAGTTTCTTTTTGGATGGAACTTCAGTCGGTTCAGATATGATGTTTAGCTTGCGAAACCAATATTGCCCTTTATCGGTTGATGATTCTGTGATAATTCCTTGGAATTGGACGATCGCTTCAGCATCTGCTTCGAGTTCTCCACTTATTACCTTATCTTCCTTCGTAGCGATGGCTGTAAAGAGCACAGCCTTCACAATTTCGCTTCCCGCACTTTCCAGCCAGTCAGTTAGAAATTTGACATCCGTCATGATGATTGACTATCCTTCCATTTTTCCCTTCCTTCCTTGCCTGAAAGACGGACGATGAACTTCAGAATGATCAAAAGTAAATGAAGCTGCTTCTATCATGAGGACTCTCTATATTTCAGATTTTGTTTATAGAATCAAAAGGAGAGAGCATATTGTGACGTCTTGAAAAATTAATTATATTTGATTTACGTCATTTACGAGTACCTAATTTTAATTGACAGATCCTCGTTTCCGCTCGGCGATCATTAAAATAATCAAAATAGTATTAATTACTTCAACTTAGACAAAGAGGGATTAAGGGAAATTGAGAGAGAGAGAGAGAGAGAGAGAGGCGAAGTATTTGAAACGATTTTCTATTGCCATTATCGTTTATTCATTGAGTATAAGTATTTATAATCATGAGAAGGTTCAGTTGCGTCAAGACGAGTTAGAAATTCAGTCTCGCAGGAAAAGGCAGCTTTTAAAATGGGAAGATGGAGATTCTGAGTCATTGATTGAGCATAAAGAAGTGAATTAAAAAGATTAAATATATATAATAATAATGTTTTATGGGTATTCGCCTCTCTGGTCACCTCCTTGAGATTCATTGAATGATCTCCTTTGCATTGAGGAATAGGCTGAAGAAGTACAACTGGTATCATTTTTAGATTTACACAAATAACACACAATATTCACACTACGTAATTCAATTTCCGCTGGCCGCACTAAGCACCCCGACGTGGAATCTAATCTAACAGGAATATAACGACGACAAGAAACTGACTGAATTGATTATAGAAGAGTACAACGACTGAATTGAGACTGGACTTAACGTAATAGCGACGGATATGAGACTGAACTGGACGAAACAGAGATGGACAACAGACTGAACTCAACATAACGCCGACGGGTATGAGACTGAAATGCACGTAAGGGCGACGGATATAAGACTGAACTGCTATTTGACATTTTCGGGAGTTTTTAAAATCAAAAGCCACCCCCGCATTGAGTCAATTATTGGCGCATTGAGGGTCATAAATGCGTTGAACATTAGTTGACTAAGCGTGCTTAAGCTCTTCGCGCGCTTTCAATTATCCGGAATTACACTTCAAGCACGTCGAAGCACGCTTATTCATTGTGAGGCAGAACAATTATTGATCCGTTTGGTTTCATGAAAAGTGACGGGACGTTACATCTCCCCTCTTATTGTTTTTTGAAAATGTACATGAAATGGGCATGCTCAAAGAATTTTGTTCAGCCTTTGGATACAAACAAGTGAAAAGATTTAGAAATTCTATTGGCATCTAATTTTCAAAAAATTTGAGGAGAAGTTCAAAATGGTCAGTTTCACGCTCAAAGCTTATACTTTTATTCCTTTTTTTATTATGTTTTCTTATTCCTCATTTAACTCTTATTCTTCTAATTACCAATTTATGTTTCTAAGATTGGGTTTAGAAAGGAGAAATAAAGTATCTAATTACTCTAGATATTCTAGTCCTTCAATACATTTATTCAATAACATGTTAAATTCATATAATTCTCATGAAGAAAATACCTTATTTCTCTTCAATTAATCTAATCTTTGTCCTTTATTTTTTATCGCTGTGTTCATTCATCTATCCGACCTGCTAATTTACAATGGATTCTTATCATACATTATCTAGCCGATCAATCCCTATTTCCAATTTTGATATCTTCCTTCAATTGGAACATAAAAAATTCTCCGATTTTTATTCACTCAAATCTACACTTCTTAGCGTCTTCAGATTTATTCGCAACGGAGTACACCAAACTCGGGTAGGAGAGTTGTCTCTTCGCCCTGCTCACTGTTTCTACGATTCGAATTTTCTCTAAAGATTCGAGAAACTCAAAATTTTGCCACGCAACACGGCCCTTTGCGTGCACCAGACTCGAAGTCGAGAGTTGACTTTCTAACCTACCTCCTGTCTGCGCACTTCTTGGCAAGTGCTATCGGACGCCTTTATACACGGCTATGTGTTAGGCTGCCATTTAATAAGGGTCATCGCTTGGACAGCTTACATCTGCCCCCTAATTTAAATTGGAACCATAAAATATTTTCATGATTTAAATTTAAATTTCATTTGTGTTGTTCTACATTTCCTCTTTTTCACAAATAACCTATGAGCTCAAATCTCATGTTTAATTCTTTCCATCCCGAATCGGCAATTCTTTGAAAGGATCCAGATTTTGGTATTACAATCGCCACCTATTCACGTTTTTTTGTGCATTGTTTCTTCTTCTTGCTTCTTTCCTTCGTTGTTTTTTCCTCAACATTCGCCTAGGATCAAGCCTTGCTTGGCTCCTTCTTTCAGCTTAAATTTTGTCCTGCCGAGTGGTTTTTTTCGTTAATAATGAGTCTCCTTTGGAGTTCTTCTATCTTGTTATTCTCCTCACTGTTCACTTCTAATTCATAGATTCCCTTCAGCATTTCGAGTGGGTCAATATTTCAAGGTCTTCCAATGCTTGCTCCATAATCATCACCTTCATCTCTTTGTACTAACTTTAAAGCAACCTTTGTGTTGTCGCTTGCTGGGTAGACAAGTTGTAAGGCATTTAGGCTTCTTACTTCTAATCCTCTATCCATATCCGTTGCAATGTCCTTTCTCTCGATTATCTTTCTGTATTTCATTTCTGTGATTATGGGAAGGGCTACTTCTCCGTCAGTTTTCGTTCCTTGCTTTCGGACACTGCTTATCACTTTGTCTGTGTTTATTTCAGTATAATTCATACCTGGTTTCCGAGGAGCTTTTCTCTTTGAATCATTAAGCTCCCGTGAAGTTCCCATTAATATTTTGAGATTCTTCAAGTCCTCCGCCACTATTGGTGTGCATTTACCCGTAAAAGTGTTTAGGTGGCCACGCTGAGTCTTGTATCTGTCGTTGTAGTTTCCGTTGACGCGTCCATGAGCCTGGAAATTTTCTTGTGGCTTGTCTCTATGGTGTCATGAACGGGACTGATCTGTGTCGATGGGAAGACGCTCCTGGTCACTTTTCCTTTTTAACTCCTTCTCTCTACCCTTCTTCTGAAGCTTGGTTCTTCGTCCTTCATGTGCACAAGACTGATTTGATCCCTCTTGCATGGGTCCATTGTCACTCATTACCCCTTCTTCAGTGAAAATCCTTTAACTTACTTTCTATTATTTGCCACCAATTTATAGCTGTTCCCGGTAATGATCTTTCGATCAGATAATGCGCCTCATTCTCATATGGTTGCATCAGCGCCCAATATTGTCTCATCTGATTTATATATGTTATGGGATTCATGTCATTATTGAACTCTGGCAAGATGTACTGGATGTTGGGCCTCCTTATCAACACTTCTCTCTCAAAGCTTCTGGGAGTGTTAGTTTGTCTGCTTTGGCCATTTCCAGTATCTCGTTCTATTCTTTGTGGTTCCCATGTCTGTATGGCGTTCTGTGTGCGCTGTGATATCCTGTCTATTTCCGTCTCCATACGGTTCATCCTCTCCCGTAGAAGAGCCTCTCTATCTCCCTCTTGTCTGTCTCTTCTTCCACATTCTAATCGTATTTTTTTATTTATTCTTTCCTCCATTTCATGTAGCATTTCGGCAATTGCTTGTAATGTGATTGCTTGTGCGACTTGGTTTATCTGTAGTATCCATTCTTCTTCTTCTCTGTGCACTTTTGCCTCTGTTATGGTTTGATCCAGATCCCCACGTTCTTTTATATCGTCATTTCCAATGTTGTCCATTGCTGTCTTTCGTTCGATTCTCTTTATTTCTTGCTTGTACACGTAAGACTTCTCTTACTATTCCTATTGTTTCTATTATTTTTACTTTTTTCTTGACTTTCCAAAATTCGTCGAGTTTTCTCATTCCCTGTGATACATTTTTTTTTGACTTGGTGGTGGTAAATATATCTTTGCGAACTCTTCTCTTTCAAGAAGTTTATCTATTGCCTCGCGTGCACTCACACTTTACAGATCATTCTCTGTCTTATAATTCTATACATCTTTATTTTTGCAGATTTTGAAAAGGAAGTTCTTTTCTATAAGAAAAAAATATTCTTTTGATTCTCTATTTCTCTTCAAAACTCCTCGAGTCCCACGTTCGGGCGCCAATTAAAGCTTCGACTTCTATTCCTTTTTTATTATGTTTTATATTTCCTTATTTAACTCTTATCCTTCCAATTACCAATTTATATTTCTAAGATCGGGTTTTCGGGAGGAGAAATGAAGTATCTAATGACTCTCAATATTATAGTCCTTCAATGCATTTATTCAATCACATGTGAAATCCACAGATTCAGATTCACAGAATTCACAGCAAAAGAGACAGCGAAAGCGAGGTTGCCCAGAATTACACATATAATTGTCGATATTTTTAAGAACGATATTAAAGAATTTTATTCATTTATATGGTCCGCGAATAGGCTTCATGAATTCAGAACGCAATATTCTCACAAAATAATAAAAATCTTGTTCGAAATAGGAGTTAAAATCCGTATAAATTCTGATCGCGTGCAATTGGCGGCGGAATTGAAATGCAATGCTAAAGGATAGGGCACAGTTATACCACAATGAAAACACTAAAACTCGCTCCAGGACGACCTTAAGGAATAAAATCTAGATGGTAATTATTGTGATCAGAGAAAATTTTGATAAAAAGCAAACAAAAATTCTTAAATAAATTATTCTTTTCCTTCATTTCGTTTATACTCGCTCCCTTTTACGGGATTAAAAGTCTTTACAGAACCATTACATGTTTTCTCATCGACAATCCTCATATGCTACCTTACACACTATTTCTTACATACCAACTTAACCACTTTCTCACTGCTAGACGCTTGTGATGAGATATAGCTGATCTCGCTTACTCATAGTCTGTCTCTCTCACTTTGCCACCAACTCTGCCATTGAGTGGTTACCTCCAGGAGTATATGCTCTAGGCATGTAACGTACTGCTTCGATTGCTCGATAGAATCGAGCAATCGGTGCATTTTTTTCGACTTTTTTTCGATTTTTTCGAGAAACAGTATAAATACCAGATTTTATTTAAAAAACGCAAAAATCAGTATAAAAATCAGAACACGCAACCAACGACCTAAGAATTCCAGACTTTTCTGAAAAAACAGTATATCTGGCAGAGTCATTTTTTGGCTTTTCCCTCATTTCCCTCATTTTTCATTTTTTGGCTCGACACAGATTCTCCTCTTCATTTATCCAATACCTACATGCTCTGACCCCCTCCCCCTTTCTGAATCTTACCACTCTATTCCATTTCTCTCTATTTCAATATTTTTTAGCTATTTCGACTCCCACTTACTCTTCACCATCCTATACCAGCTGTTATACCATAATTTAGCATCAACATTTTTGAAACGGTACAAAATATTTTCAATAGTACGCTATCTGTGCGAAAAGAATACATAATTACCAATCAAATTATTCTCACGTCATGTTAATGACATGTAGGAATAGACTTTAATGCCAAAGTGAAATACCGACGACAAAAATACTTTCTTCATAAGAAAACAGTTTAACCTTAGCAACGACCTCACAAACAGCTGTCAGCGGCTGCTAATGGCTATGAGCAGTTCAATAAAGTCGACCGATCGACGGAGAATGTAGGAGTGTGTAAAAAGTTCCAAGTTTTTGCGTTATCGTATGTGGCAGTTTTTCCCCACCCTATTGTACTTAAATACTTCTTCCTGAACCCTTCCTTTCGTGTCCATAATGCCTCATATTGTTATATATTGATTCTTCATATTTAGGTGTACATGATGGAGTTATTTTATAATAGATTCTGATATCTCTTTTTCGCTTGCTGACCTCGGCTCGGAATGATTATTTTTTATTTTGCTTTCACTAATATGCCAATTAAAATATTTCTTTGTACAGTTAGAACTACGATTTATCAAACTAATTTATTAGTTAATACAATAATTAATTTTCTACTTATATTTCCTTTTTTCAGAATCACTCAATATACATGAGGAGATTGCGGTGGGCCCTCCACATGAGGAGATCGCAATGGAGCCTCCCCCTATTCAATTTTATGTTGATCATTGGGAAAATTTTTCATTTCGACTTGATAATGTAGAAGAAGGCCCTCATGAAATAGGAATAATGGATAACTGCATCATTGGAATAATCAAATCAGACTATTTGTGCCCACTCGTGGAACCTGAGAGGGACCCTGAAAAAGGCTGGATTTACTATCGTAAAGTTAAAATACACATACAAGGCAACCTTGCCATCAACACTGAACGAATATCAAAAAATAGCGCTATAGACCGTCTGTACTACACAAAACTCGACCGAGCAATGATTCGCCCGGGCTGGCGAGTCTAATAATTCAATTTGAGTGTCTAAATGAGCAGTAGAGTGGCCTATTTTTGAAAGAAAAATATAACATTTTTGTCAAATCTTAATGGATATACGATTTTTTTGAACATTTCAATGTGAAAATATACTGTATTAAAAGAGAATTAATCCTGTCCCAGGTCTATCCCAACTTTGACTCAGCGTTAATCCAGTCCTGGTCCATCCCTGGATCAGCTCTGATCTATCTCTGGCTCATGCTATTTAATTTTTTTAAGAATAAAAACAAAAAGTTTCAATTAATATCATATATTCACATTTTTTTTTATTTTCATAATTTTCATTTCTTGACTTAGTCAGCAGTTCAGTACTGTTAGCGAGAAACGTTATATCAGAAGCGATACAAAGGAAATTTAATCTCATCTTGTATTTATATTTGTATCATTTATCCTTTTCACGACCGCGCAGAATGATTCTGAAATTAAAAATAAAAAAGGCTGAAGTGATTGTGGTCTCTATTATGATTTGATAATATTCTTTTGAGAAAAATAAAAAACTTGAAGGAAATATTTCTCTAGTCTAAAAATCCACGTAACGTCTTTTAATAAATAACTGATTTTAGACATATTTAGCGTAAGATAAGGTGAGTTCAATTCACCTTGGATTCTACTGCATTTAGGTCAATTTAGCCTTGAGTAGATTAAATTGACTTCGAATACAGATAAATTTTCTTAAATTGATCTTGAATTCAGCTGAAGTCACCAAAATTTTTTATCCCTAACATACTCAAACGGTGCCCCTAAATCCAAAAATTCCAATTCTGTACAAAATGTACACTTTTTAGTACTTTATTCTCATTTCTTTTTTTGCCAAAAATTATAACTGCTGTTCTAGTGGAATGTTTATTAATATTCTAAAGTAATAACATAATAATAATATGATAAAGTGAAAATAACTGAATAACCGAAATATGCTTAAGATTGATAAAAAATCATTTAAGAAATGAAGCGTTATAACGGCTACTGATTGATCTTTACGTGGATCTATGTACGAAATATGCAAGAGAGAAAGTTCAAATTGAAATTTCATCACTAGATCTTAAGCTTCTGAATCTGAAAAATTTGAAAAATTTAGCAGAATCTTACCTTGTTTGATTTGGTGTCATGAGAAAATTAATATGTGCTTCCTTCAGTAGAATTTCGTTTTATTTTTGTAATAAATGATTTTATGTTGCATTTGTGATTCATCATTTTCCATTAGGTTTCAATTTCCCTATTCCTTGTAATAATAAAGGGTATAGTACCTACATGTATATTTCCGTTATTCTTCGATCGAAGCATAAATTTTTATCATGTTTTTCAAGAAATTCTGATTTTTTATTGCGTAATAATTAATAACGTTTCCTCTAACCTGTTCATAATAATCTCATGCATATATCTAAAATATGTTTTGCGACTGAAGGGTGGGGAGAACAGATTAGTTGCATACAAATAATTTTCAAGGACGATTGAGATAGCGATTACTGTAATATAAACTAAAACATTTCAGAGAATATTCATTATTTACACTCTCATCACAATTCTTTGTGAGTGGGTTTCTTTTGTTCTAAAAAATGATGACTGTGATTGGTATTCTATGTTTAATCTTGGCAATTTTCTTGGCAATTTTTTTTTCTTGGCAATTCATCTTGGCAATTCGGTTGGCAAATATAATAATATTTTTAATCTAGAGTGCATGATGATGAGAAGTTTATAACCAATCTGATGTGCACTCTTCCATGTAATCCCATGTGATCTTGCTTTATACCATTTGTAATATTCGATTTATTATGTGAATGAGGATTAAGATCACGATTAATATGACTATCATTTTTTTCTATACTAAATCTAGAAGCTGCAATACATTTCGTAATAGTTTGTAACTATATACTATACACTTACTTTCGAAAAACCAATCAGAACAAAAAAAAATATTATATATATACAGGGTGTCCCAGTATTCAAAAAATATTTTCATATTTTCGAATTCTAAACAAAAAATGGCGTCGAAAATGTTCAGAAATTTTTTTTGCTAAAGTTAATAACTACCGAGTAATTAACAATTAAAGATAAGCCAATTAGAAGCACGCGTTAGACGGTCGACAGTCCATGTGCCATCGACAAGAGTGTGTGCATC
>JAUMHM010108793.1:0-21804 GCA_032362435.1 Melikaiella ostensackeni
AAAGACCGGATTTGTGGGCAAACAACTCGTGGATTTTGCACCACGATAACGCACCGTCGCACAATACCATCGTTATCTGTGAGCAATATCGATTATGATGAATAAACTTGTATTGTTGATTTTAAAAATAAAGTCCTAAAACTTTTCGATCAAGGTGGTACTACTGTTAGATTTGGAAACTTCAACGGGAGACGCACGATTCTTTTGACTAATTTTTTGCCTTTTTACAGCAGCTGATGTTCTACGAGCATTTTCATATGCACGCACTTTTCATGCAACTAGGAGCTAGTTTTTAATTACTAACTACGAACTCAAGCGCTGTATAGGAATTAAATCAATACTGAATTGAAGTGACGCTCAATTTTCACTTGAAATGATGCTCAGTATTCGCTGAAATTGAGTTCATTTTTCGTATCATTCAAAATGATCATTCAATTTTGCGTCAGAAAATTTTGATGCCCATTAAAAGTTTAGAATGAATTTTATTTTTTTCAACCGAACATAACAATTAGTAGAGTAAATTTATGTTCTACATTTTTTTTAAATTTAATTTTGTGATTATCAGGTTCAGTTTCTTCCCCCAACACAGTGGTTCTTAGACGTCTCTGGTTTGGGTTGGCGGAACCGCTTCCCATATAGTGCGAAATAAACTCTTCTGCGTACCAGTACATTACCCCTCCTAAGTTCCAATTCCATCGGATTATCTCGTACGTATGCTAAATTAGTGGAAATTTTTATTTAATCGTCGTCGCTGTCGTTGTCCACAACCCGAAATTTTTCTTTCAATAGGCGGAACCCCTCCTCGTATATTGCAAAACGACGTCCACCACGTATCATTAGATCAGCCCTCTCAAGATCCAATATCACTGGATGATTATCTTTGTATACTAAATTAGTAGACATTTTTATTGAATTAGTTAATTAGTGATTAACACCTGAATTTGTAATATTTTAGGTTTTCGTTCATCGAATACTAAGAAAAATCAGAATTTTAATTTCTAAAAGGCAAGTACACGCCATGAGTATCAGAATCTTTAAGTGTTGGTAAGATTTCAATAAAACTTGGTGAAATTATGAAGCCATATAAAAAACGTTTGGGGCCCCCAGGATTTCGAAACACTTTCAAACTCATGGGATTTACGTCATATTGAATTTTTGGGTGTATTTTTTTTTATTAATAACATTTCTGGAACTGATAATTGGATTTTGGTGAAACTTACAAATATTCTAGATGAAATGAGGCATTTCAAGCGTATGAAACATTCAAACAAAAGTTTCGAAATTTTGTCTGAAAAAAGTCAACAAATTTGTTTGACGCAATTTTTTGTGAATTACCTACCTTCAATTATTTTTAGAATGTGAATTCAAAAGTTCCTTATGAAATCAGCTTTCAGCTTGAAAAGTCCCTGGAGACTCTTCTTGTTTTGAGATATCCTAATTTTAGTGAGATTCTACGCTGCGCTGTACAGTGGACCAGATCTGAAATTTACTGTTCATAATCGGCTACAGGTCGTATTTCTTAATCGATTTTAATTTTTTTTCTAGGAATGCTCAGCATACAATTTTTGAAAGGAATGTCATTTGCGATTTGTAATTCTTCTCTTATTGCGGCATTATATGAACAAATAAAGTGACGAAATTGGCCATTTCAACTAAACGTTACGTAAAATTTAAACGCTCCTCATTCATATTCAACCTAATAAATATAAATCATTTCTATTAACGAATTATAAACTGTGCCTTTTTCTTGTAGAAATTATTTTTTCTAGACTCTAATCGCTAAGATTGTTCATAAGACTCATAAATTTTATGGGGAAATGAGCATATGTTAACATTCATACCTGTTATAAACATTTTATACACAAATCTAAAAGGTCATTTGTTGAATTTTTCTCACAGCTGGATTAATTTTTCTGACCAAAGCTGATTCACAATTGTCTTCAAAGGAATTTTTAAACTCAGAGCTTTATTATGCACAAATATTATGAATTGTTAATAACAATTTGTATAAAAAAATCTCCTAATCGGCCGTTTCCTCGTGGAAAAAAAATTTTCCCTACAATTATTGTTGGAATTACCTTATTTGTGATAACTAACTTACATAATTGGCTCTTAATTCAGTAATATAATTTTTATAAGTCGAAACTTAGATTTATCATTTATTAATACAAAAAAGCTATTTTCCCACTAAAAGTCTCCGACAATAAGTAAATAGTGATTTTGAAACTAAATGTGAGGCAATAAATAATAACTTAAGTAATTTCTGAAAATAATATGCATAGAAAGATGTCTCCGTCTAACGTTTTCTCATAAAATATTCTTTCTTCTCTTGAGTAAATATTTTTAAAAAATGAAATAACTGACCTCTCAATTTTTAGTGCCTCATTTTCTGTAAATATTACTCATATGAATAAATTTTTCGTAGATTCCGTTGGTTCATTATCCTAAATGAGGTGATTCTAACAATAATTTCAGAAGAAATAGTTTTTTATTATTAGGAAACGTTCGACTGAGACATTTGTTGATAAAAAATGTTATTTGTGATACATACTGCTTATGTTTGATGAAGCTTCGAGTATAAAAATTTCTTTAAATACAAGTGTGAATCAGTTCTGGTCAGAAGCATCAATTTATCCATGAGAAAAACTCAGCAAGTGAGAATTTAAAGAAAAATATTTTTAATAATTGAGGAAAATATTAATGGGATTATTCCTGTTCTATGAGTGCAGTTGCAATACCATAGTTCTTGTCAATAGTGAGTTTCTTTCAATATTTTTTTTTGAACACTTTTATAAAACTGAAATGGCCAATTTCGTCACTTTATTTGCTTATATATTGTTGCATAAACAGAGAAATTAAGAAGTCACTGAAAACATTTCTCTCCAAAATTGTATGCGGAGCATTTTAAAAAATTCCATTTTATAATACGACTGCGAAAAAATCTGTATCTGTCCTAGAACAGAAAAGAACATTTTCTAGAACTCTGTGGCAATCGTTCTGTAAAAATTTTGGAACTCGGTTATGGATGTTCTGTAACAATTCTAGAACAATGCTAGATATCATTAATATGATAATTAATTGAAGGAATTCAATACTGTTCTAGGACAGTTCCGTTACCACCTGGTAACAATTCTTATAGAACATTATTCCTTTTTTGATCTGGAACAGTTACAGAACGTGTTTGCTGGGTGTGCAGCGCAGTGTTCGCTCTCACTCAAATGAGGTTATCCTGGGTACCAAAAGCGTCTACACAAATTTTCTTTGATGAAAAGTGACTTCATAAGAAATGTTTTCATCCATAATCAAAAAAAAAAAATTTGAAAGGTGGGCATTTCACGAAAAATTAAATCAAACTTTTTTTTCTGATTTCAAATTTTTTTCCTCAAGTTTTCTGTTCTTAAAATATATAATTTAATCTCTAATACTTCTAAATTCAATCAAAATCCTATAATCGGTTACAGAAATGTCGATGATTTAGAAAATTCCAAACCAAAAATTCAAATATAGCATAACTCCGATAATTTTGAAAATTTTCAAAAATCTTCCAGGCCCGAAATGTCTCTTATATAGCACTATAATTCAACTGAGTTCAATTAAAATTGAACCTCCACTTACAGATTTTGATACTTTCGAGGTGTACTTGCCCTAAAGTCACTTAGTGAAAAATCGACCAATTATTTATTGATTTTGGTTACTAATTAAGTAATATATACAGCACTAAATAAATTAATACATATTCGAAAAGTCGTTTCCATAACTAGGAAACAAATTAGACGTTTTAGGCAGAATTCTAACTTAGTTGTTTCAGATTATATTTTAGTTCGAAATTACCTAAGTCTCCATTTGGTTTTGTTTCAAGAATCGCGTATGCAGTGCGTATTCCAACACGAACATTCTCACGCTTGATTATATCACCAGGTTTAGATGCGACTATCGCTGCTATAAACTGTGGTACTTGTTGATGTGTTCTGGAATCTTATGATGTAAGAAACATATAGTTACTAATTATTTTTGAGATCAAACAAATCAATTATTCAGAACTACTAAATTATACCAAATCGTGATTCTACTAGTAATTGCGTCCAAGAAATTATATTTTGGATTTTATTTCGAAATGCTTACAACTTTTTATTAGTTCAAAAAATTATATATAGTAAGGGTTCAGCAAGTAACAATATTCTATAGGCCACCTCTGGATCCACATATAAAAGAATCCATAAAATTGAATAAATTTCAATTTTAGATCTTTAAAGTTACACTATACGAAAAAAGTATTTAAAATTCCTTAATTTCCCATTACACACATTTGGGTGGTTCTCAGTTAATCTTGGAGGAATTTTTTTTCTTTCGACTTTTTTCGCGGCACCCTTCAGATTGGTCCCATTTAATTGAAAAATAATTCCTGTAAAGTTTCAGCTCGATCGGATGAAAAAAAATGACGTCCCTGGGCTTTTGAATATTTAAATAATCTTTTAGATGTACCATAAATTGATTTTTTTATATCTTCCAAAATGTTGTTGCTAGAAAAATATATGCCGTACAAAAATTATAGATCTAGTCAAGGACCATATTTTAATTGTTATTTTGATTCTTAACTTTTTTCCGTACAACCAACGGTTTTTTAAGAAAGATCCAGAAAAACAAACGCTGCGTATTCTTTTTCTATTTTTTTCGAAAACCGTTAGTCGCACGGAAAAAATTTGTGGGAAATAAAATATGCTCCCTGACTAAGTCTATGAGATTTATATGACATGTATTTATATAGCATCAACATCTTAGAAGATATCAAACAAAATCATTTTTTTGTACATATACATGATTGTTTAAATACCTATTCAAGAGCCCGGCGACGTCATTTTTGCTTCTCTGATCCTTATCATCTGAAACTTTGCAGAAATTATTATTTAAAGTGGAACCAATCAGGGAGGGGGGGGGTGCCGCAAAATATTTAATGCTTGAAGATAAGGACCAACTTAATTCACATAACATACTTAAAAATCTTCAATTGCAAATATTCGAAACTGAATAATTTTCCATTGTAAATCTTCAAAATTGAACAACATATTACAACAATGACGTTCCAAATTACGCATCTTTGAAATACAAATTCTGAAAATCAAATAATTTTTAATTCTATATTTTCTATACCAAGAATTTTTAATCGTCACTTTGGAAAATTGTAGAATTTGAAATTCTAAATCTTCAAGATTGTTGAGTTTCTGATTTTGGGAATGTACAATCAAGAACTCTGTGATTTCAATCATTCACATTTAAAATTTCTTTAATTTGTAAGATTAAGAATAAGAAACTCTTGATTTTTGATCTTCAAAATCATCAAAATTAAAAAAAAATATGTTGAAATCTTTGAAATCGCAGATATTTTGATTTATGATCTTTTAAGTCGAACTGTTCCAAAGAAAAAACATGTAAAATACATCATTCTTAATTATGCAGATTGAGAATTGAAGAATCGTCAAGATACACCTATTTCAAAAAGATGTCCAAAGTTTTATGATTTGAACATTCAAAATTTAACTAGTTGGTGAATTTTCAAAATGGATTCATGTTTCAGGATTCTAGAATATCTTTTGAAAACATCTTATTACGGTATTAAATCCCAAATTGACTTTTTAAATTATTTGATTGCCTCTAATTCCGACTGGCATAAAATTAAATAAAAGTTACAGAGTACTGATAGCCAATTTAGATTAAAATTAAAATAAAACCAGAATTAGAATTGAAATTGAAATTAAAATGAATGCTAAATTGAAATTATTTTAAATTCGATAATCAGGCAATCAAAATAAGAATCATGTTATTTGCGCACTACGTGTATTATTCTCGCAAATGATATGATATTTGTTTTTAGATTGTATTTTAGTTCTCAAATTACCTGTTACAAGATCATATGTTCCGTAAGGATAAGTAATACCACGATGGAGTATTCCATAATCTCTATCATTATGGCTCACTATTTCAGCATCAGGTGGCAATGGTTTCCTAGATTCTGTGAGAAGAAATATATCGATTTTTTAATAACTATTTTTTTCAAAGAACCGAAAGTTATTGGTCCAAAATAAAAATATCCCGAATGCGCAATCGCAAAGTCAGTCAATATTAATACATGAATATATCTATGCAAGCGAAAATTTTGTCTAGATGATAGTGGGGCTCCTGTCGGATTCTCAAGGTTTACAAGATACGCTACGATACGATTGATCAATGCAGAATTCGTTGATACATTATTTTTTTTGGTTTTATAACAAATGAATTTATAACAATTAATCAGACCCTTTATTTGATGAATACATAATTTCGTGGCAAGATGAAATATGTACAATGACAATAACATATGTTCTAACTGATACAAAGTGATATACAAATTTTTTAATATAGTCGATATCTGGATGTAAGATGTTTTACACTGTTAAAAATGTTTGTGATTTTACAAAACTTTACAATACAAATTATAATGTAAAATTGCAAGCACCGTATTGTGACGCAAAATTGCGACACATTCATTGTAAAATTACAAGTATTGTAATGTCCAAATATATTTTTCTTTAAATATAGTTTAAACATTTTATGAATTATCTCTGAAGTAACTTGAATGAGAATATTGTGAAATACCATTTGCTTAATATGCTGACTGTATCAAGAATCTTCGTTGGTAGGCAAATCATTAAGAAATTAGATAAGTTACATACCTAACCTAAAAACAATTTATCATGTAGGAGATTTTCACTTTTAGAATGCGTTTTTGGGTATTATTCACCTAAACGTCATACTTAATTCTTGATCTATGTATGATCAAACGATTCTTTATTTTTAATAATATAAAAAATAATATATATATATAATAAATAATATATAATAAATAAATAATATTACGTTTTGGTAATAAACTTCCAAAATATTTATTGTGAAATTACAATAGAAATTTTTAACATTGTAGTATACGACTGATTTGGTGTTATGTTATATTCAACTTAAGAACAGAGTTAAAAAGTGTTATAGAAGTGAATAGCAGGCGTACAAAAAAATCTTCATATTACTAGGCACAAATAAAAGATTTTTAAAGAATTTCTTGGGCTGTAATTGAATATGATCCACTTGTATATATACTGGTCATTATCTTATTATTGACTAACATTATTATTTGCATTTAGGATGTGAGATGGAGTTGGCACAATGAACCGTTGCATGAGGTGTATTTTTATTGAATGTATTTACACCGCACGCTATTGGCAGGCTTAAACTGCTTAAGTGGGGAGAAGCATAGCTGAGACCTAACCTTGGAGCCTGAGAGGGGGTAGAGAAGCAACCGTCCGCCCTCTCTCCTTGTCACACTACAAGGTAAGGCCTCAGCTACGCTCATCCCCACTCAAGCAGTTTAAGCCTCTGAGAGTCCACGAAATAATTTCAACATTTTGGGGCAAGGTAGCCGATCCGAATGGAACTTTATAAATTTTCAGTAAATTTCATCATGACATATGCGCAAAATATCAAGTGCAAAAATTATTCACTTAAAAGATGCTCTGTTTTGAATTTCCTCGATATCTCGAGAACAGTTAATCGTAGGCACATTTCCTTTTTTCTAGAAAAATTCGGTGAAACGTAACGCATAAAATGGGTTATAAGCATCATTAAAATATTTTTTGAATCAACAAAATTATTCAAATAATTCGATATAATTTTCGAGCGATCAGTCGAAATCGATTGGTTCAAAGACTTCGATAATCTAGAGCAAGTCCGCTTTGAAATGAAAATACAAAATTTAGGACAACTCATGTCGATCAATATTCTAAAAAATGTTGAGTGCGACAAGGAACTTTGAATTGCCTCGCGCATGCGTGTTGACAAAACTGTGGTCGCCACACTCATCATTGGTGAGCCCAGCAATAACCGTTGACAGACTTGTTCAAATTTTTCGCAGCGCTCGACACGTTTGTAATTATTAATCGGTTTTGAATTGCCCTGTAATTTTAATTTTGGATTTTGAAGCGGAAACGCTCTAAAGTATTTAGGTCTTTAAACTAATCGTTTTTTTACTGGTCGTTCGAAAATGATATCGCATTATTCAAATGATTTTGTTTATTTATTGAAATTTTTAATGACGCTCATAACTTATTTCATTTGCTTCGTTTCACTAAAACTTTCTATAAAAAGAAAACCTTTCCAGGGCTAACCGTTCTCGAGATATCGTCATTTGAATTTTTCTAGCGAATTTCGAAATCTCATAAACTAATAAATATTTTGCCCTGCTATTTGGGGTTTGCATTAGTCTTAAATTACGATATAAATTCACGAAACCTCATTCAAATTGGTTACCTTGCCTCAAAATGATGAAAAAATTTTGTGGTCTTGCACACCTGCGTCTAACGTTCGGTGTAAGTACACTCATTGCTATAATATAAACGAACTTAGTCTATTGCCAGTTTATTTTTAGTGCTATAGCATCGACCGTATTCTTATAGGCAATTAGAATCAATGTTGGCTTTTTTTCTAAATGGTCTGATATCAATATTTTTTTTATGTTGCAGGTAGTTTAAACTACAAACTTTGAAGAAATTCCATATGTTTGAAAGATAAATTCATAACTTACAGATGTTAAATGTGGAATAAATTTTTTTCCAAAATATGGAGTGTTTTCGGGCTTATCGTTTAGTACCTTAATTATTGGAAAATGAACTTTTTTCCAATTCTTATTATAATTTCCTATTCATGATCAAAAATATTTGACGATCCTTGACGATTTTATTGCTGCACCCTCGGAAATCGCTGCCTTTCCCCTCGATTGTGTAAATAAATCTCGTTTTTCAAATATGAAGCAATTATTATTATACTTACCCATTTTTTCGATGAAAAGTATGAAGATTACAAGAGCACCGAAAAGTGACCTCATTTTCTCATCAGGTAGATAAGACTGGCACTCTTAGAGTTTCCCACAAGGTAACTTATGATTTTTCAGTAATGCGACAGCTAATATATATACCAGCTGCTTGATGCACTATGACGGGGTGAAGAAAGAGAGGGGGTTCCACAAAATTAATGAAATTCTTACAGATGCTTATATCAGGGGAGTGGGGATTAAAAATGATCTAAGAAAGAATTACGTAATACTTGAACGAACCTCACTGAGAGACTCGAGTTTTCAATGTTTGATAACTGCGCTTCAATTTTTCATATGTTTACAATGGATTAAGACAATATTTCAACATACTAGCATTCGTTTCTCTTCCTTGAAATTGTTTTCAATATTCCACATTCATGATAGGTTCGTTCAAATATCACATATCCGCATTATGTGGATGTGGGAGTACGAAAAATCTTATGATCATTACTTTTGAATGTTTGAATTACTTTTTGTAATTTTACTTTTACTTTCTATTTATTACGTTTCTTTTTTATAATTAAATATTTCACATTACATAAGTCCAATAAATATAGAGTCGGAGAGATAACCATTCATGAAATCTGGTATACATTACGGTGGTGCGAAAATCGCAAAGTTTGGAAAATGCAATGTAAACGAGAAGAGTCTTGCTCCTTTTTGAGAGAAATAAAATCCTCAGAAAAATGTAATTACATCGGATGAAATCTTGTTCTCAATCGAGTTCAAATTTAAAAATCTAAAATATCTTCGCTGCCTTTGTGCATACAAAACAATGTTCGGGACAGTATTGGCCTAATTTTCTATGATAAATTCAATGGTGTTGAGTAATTTCATAGAAAAAAAAATTTGTTAGGACTTTCTTTTACATAATTTACATTTTCTTCTAATAATGAAGGCTTTCAGAGTGCATAGACTTATAGATGTTTTTGATAAGAATTCATTAGTATTATATATATATACCTGTATATCTACAAGTCCAGCTAGAAAATTATTTGTCTTGAATTAAAAAAACCGTTTCCTTATCATATAAAATTTTCATTTCAGAAAAAAACATTTTTTCGAATCAAAGAAAATGTTCTTTGGCTGAGAGCCATGAATATTTTTCTCTGATTCAAAACACCTTTTTCTAATTGTCCACTAAAAGTCTTGGTTATTAAGAAAGAGTACATTACGTAAGAAATATGCCTTCGAACACTTTTACCTAAAATTACACAACATGAAATTTACCATGAAAGATCAGGCTAAGCATTTTTTTTCAGTGAACCTTTAAAATCTCTGGAAATACCTTGAAATCTCTACAAAACGGCTAAGATCCTTTAAATTCCGTGCAATATTTTGAAATATACGAGATCCTTTAAAATCTTCAAAGTCCCTTCAAATTCATTGTAATCTCTGAAATACGTGGGAATCTTTCTGAATTTATTATAGTACCTCAGCATATATTTAAGTCCATTAAAATCTCTTAAAAGCTATTAATACCCGTCGAAATACCTTAAAAACTTTCATGACGTTTAGAAATCCTTTGAAACTCCTTTAAAGCTTCTGAAATATTACGACGTCCTCTAAAATTCATGGATATACTTTAGAATTTTTTGAGCTTTCCTAAAATATTTTGCAATCCCGTCAAATAATCAAAACCCCCTCAAATTTTTTGAAATCTCTTAAAATCCTTTGAAATATTCGCAAATATTTTCAAACTCCGTGAGATTCCTTTATATACCTTCAAATCTCCGCAATCCCGTTAAAAACCCTGATATCTTTCAGATTTCGTAAAAAATTTGAGATTCTAAAATTATACTAGGTAATTTCTTCAAAATCTCGAAATCTTTTTAAAAAATTTGAAATCTGTGAAGCCTCTCGTAATCCTTTGGAATCGTGTGAAATACCCTAAAACTTTTATAATCCATTAGAATTACTTCAAATCTCTTCAATTCTCATAAAATCCCTAAAAGGCTTGGGAAATCTCGTTACATTCCGTAAAAATTTTGTAATTCTCTGAAATACTTTGTAGACCCTTAAAAACCTTAAAATACCTCGAAATATGTTGAAAACTGTTGCACCCCCTTCAAATCACTTGAAACCTTTTAAACCTTTTGAAATCACCTTTACGGAATTGATATATTTTGAGTTAAAATATAAAATCGTACGTAAGAATGGGTAAGGGATCACAAAAAAACCTACAAATCCTTACAATAGAGGAAAAGGGGGTCAAAAAGTTTAAAAATCATCCTTACGTAATCAATGGACGTTCCCTAACGATTGGAGAAATAGTTGGAGATCAAGAAAACGAAAATAGATTAAAATATTTACACTTAATATGTTTTTGTTTTTCTCCTTGAAATCATTTTCAATTGAACTACCCTCACTGAAAGACTCAAGTTTTTCATGTTTCACAACTGCGTTTCTATTTTTCGTATTAAAGTGCCATTGAGAGATGTTTTCGTATAGCAAATACTGAAGTTTAGACGAGACGATTGAGAAATTCTGAAAAATATTATTCCCGACGGTAAAATTCCCGAAAAAGAAAATAATATATAAAGAAAATTCCTGAAATTTTAAAGTTCAAGACAATTAACAATTCCGGAACTGTAAAATTTTTGGATATTTTATAATATTCCCGAGTTTTTTGATTTGCGATAGTAGGTAATTCCTGAAATGAAATTGCCAACATTATGAAATATCCGACACTGTGAAATTTCTGAATCCAGACAATTTACAAAAAATTGTTTAATAATAAAATAACAAATATAAGTGATGAATGAAATGAAGTATTTCTATTTGATGAAAATATTTTTCATTTCGAACTGTCCACCACGGCGCAATTTTTCGTGAGACGGATCCCTTTCCAGCTCATTTAAGACAAAAGCTCCAGCTCTATAACTGACCGGGTTAGTCTCACGAAAAATTTCGTGAGACTAGTCAGTGCCTTTTCATTTTCTTTATCACTTAAGAATTTTTTCATTGTTTAGATTCGGAAATTTCATGAGAATCGGAAATTTTTCTGTGTCGGCAATATTATAAACTGCCGGTAATGTTATTGTTCGGAAATCCTCTATTTAGAATATCATCTTTTTCGGGATTCTTGAAGTTTTAAGAATTTAATTTTTTGGGACATTTTAGTCATCCCTCCTGAAACCTTTTGAAATTGTTAGAAACTTCTTTGTTGAAAATCCTCAGGAATTAACGTTTTGTTCTGAACTGTTTAAAATCTTGTCAAGTTTCAAATTAGTTTTAAATCTTCTCAAAACTTCTGAATCTTCTGAATATCTTTTAAAATTATACCAATTTCTCCAGATTTTTCCTTTTAATTCCGCAAAATTGAAAAAAGTGCTTTAAAATCTTTTAGATTCTTTTCCCACAATTTGGAAAATTTTTTGTAATGTTTTGAAATCTTTTATGATGTTGTCTTAAAATTCATTCTGAAAAAGGAGAAATTTGTTATGCGATAGACTTCCTGACATGGAGCCTCTTCCCTGGGAGCTCACTAGCCTCTCTGCTCGGAAGCCTTGCGCGCTAACACCTGATCCACCGGGGCTCTATTTGGATTTCGCTCAATGGTATAATAATAATAATAATCGTGTAAAAAGATTGCCGTAGCCCTGATCGGGCCCCGACCTGGCAACCATAAATATGGCATGAAACACACGCCCCAATCGGGGCCGGATCTGGCGGACAGCTTACCGATGGGGAAATTTTTGCACGGGTGATAATAATTATAATAATAATAATAATAGAAATAATAATAATAATCCTCGCGTTCGCGTCGTAGTAGGGCTTGAGCTATCCTCTCGTCACTTTGACGACTATGTTGGCGGTTGCATTACTATTGACAGGGTTTTCCATGCCAAACAGGCGGAGAACGAAGAGAAAAGGGACTGAGAGGAACACCAAAACCCAAAAATAATGGAGAGTTTGTAAAATATATTGGAACTATGGTCGCTTTTTGAGGATCGTCGGGGCGTCTCTGGAGTCACCGCTGGGGACCACAGCATGCGGAACGGTGGTGATGGTGAGTTGCGTGATGGTCAGGCAGATCTCATCGATCAACAATCTGGCCACCAGGAACATCTGCGACAAACGACAAGCAGTAGAAAGTCAACTGTGTCTGATGGAGATGCTTTGGCTAGCGTTAGCGATATGCAGCCAACCACCTCAACAGGAATACCGTGGAAGAGCATCAACTGGAATACAAGCATGATAGAAGAATTGATTCCGCTCTATTATGAAAGCGCGAAGTTTGAAATCAAACGCGAAAAGGGACGCAATTTTAGGATAAAGTTCGCTGCGAGGTATCCCGATATACAGAGAGTTGCAGCAAGAGATCTTATCACTGAGGCTAAGGACATCAGAAATAATCTGCTTATCTCAGAAGACCGAGCAATGGAGATTAAGCGACAAGTTGATTCGGCGAGGAAAAACGTCGATAATGAACATCACTTAGAGGAAGATGCACCACAAGATCAGGCGGCGACCGGTGAGGCAATACAACAACATCTTGCTATTGCTGTTCTAGCGAAACTTGATGATGATCTAGTGCCATCACATCCTTCACAGGCAAATAGTCTGATTGAACTAGAGGCAGTAGCAGAGATTCAGCAACCGAGAAGGCGATCAAAATGGACATACGATATGAACAGAGATGTTATGCGCCTTTATTCTGTAGCAAAGAATAGTGGGCAAAGTTCGAGCAGGAAACATCATGGTCTCTGCTTACTCAAGTATCTGCAACTAGCCACAATAATAAAAGAACAGAATCTAGCGGACCAAAAACGCTCAATATCTATCAACAAATTGCTTTTAGCAGTTAAAATAGCTACCATCTAAATGGAAATTTAACAGCAGCCTCCTATTAATGAAATCACTATGGAATGTCTGGATAATAAAGAGACGATTGAAGCTGAAGGCATGGGTGCTATAACTCTAACATAGAATTCGGATCGATTTTGTCGATTCAACGAAATATTTTTCTGAGTGGCAAGATTGTTAAGAAAAGTAAGTACTTCAAAAACTGAAGAGTTGAAATAATATATTATCCGATTGCGTATTGTTTTAATCTCAAGTAATTAAAAATTTCAGAGTACTGAAATCAGAACCTGAATGAAAGCAGTCGTACAACATGTGAGATAAGTAGTTTACTCACTGATAATGTTAACAAATATATACATATGTATTTCTAATATCTAGCAATTACTTCGAATTGATTATTTTTATAGAACATTTTCAAATTCCTATATATTTTCCCCATTATGCTTTCAGCATTTAATGAAAATAATGTCAATTCACATGATATCCTTTTCTTAAAAAGTTCCAGTCCCGAAATCTCGCATATATTTCTGTCGGAAATCTGATTGGTTGGAACTTTGTGTACATATCGCTTTAGTGGCTATTTCCAGTTCCTTTTTTGATGTTATTATTATTTTATATAATTAAAAAAAACAAATATTAATTAATTTTAAGTTATAATTACCCCTCAAAATCATAAATTTTTTGGATTTTTGTGAAAGACAATTTCCAAATAAGGAATTTTTATTCTGACAAATTTTTTCTGAGAGAGGAGATTTGAATTGTAAACTATTCTTAAATAATAAAAGCAACATTTTTGTTCTTAACTTTTAGACCATATGTTTCAAAAATGATACAAGGATTTTATTCTTCGATTTTTATAATTTATAATTCATTTTATGATTTAGAACGTCTTCAATCAGAAAGAAGAAAAGAAAATTTCAAAAAATTAACAAATATCTCCACAGAAAGACAGGTGTTCTTTGTATGAATATCTTCCGCTCTCCTTGTGTACTGTGAGTAAACAAGTGAGTAAACAAGTAGAGTGAAAGATTTTCGTAGAAGAAAACCTGTCGCTCTATGGAGATATTTGTTAACTTTTATAATTTTTTTTCATCATTCCTGCATAAAAACGTTCTAAAATAATATAATTTTCTTCAACTGTACTTTTCTTCGAATTTTTCACTCATTTTTTCACGACTTATGACACCCCATACGCGGAATTTGAAAATTTGGAAAATATTCCAAAAATGTGATTTATGAAAAAACGACCGCACAGATTTTTTCGATATAACACGTGAAATACTCTAGGGCTATCAACTGATTAGAAAATGCAAAAAAACTTCGAGTGCAAGAAAGTTTAATTAGGCTTTATCCTAATCAGGCGTTGCGGTAACACTTATACCTTCATAGAACAACAGGTGTTAATTTTAAAAAATTGTTCCATTACAATTTTTTACTCCATTTTTGAGATTTAATGATGCCCCGTACGCAGAAATTACGAATACAAAAAAAAGTAGATTCTACAAAATGAAGGATTTGAAGAAGAGGACCGCAGAGATGATTTTCATTTTCTGTTGAAAATAAATGCATATCATCCACAAGTTACATTCTATAGCAAAAACGCGAGTGTTAAGACTTTTAGGTTAAAATTAGTTGAAGCTCACCATGCTTAGTGAATTGCAACTTCCAACTAGGCAATTTCCCTTCATGACAAAATTTATTTCTCAATGTTTTAACCATTAGTGATATGAAAGAAGATTTAAATTGCAAATAATTTTTTCATATAGATAAATAATTCTCTTCTTCAAATTTAACCACAAAAAAATAATTTATAAGCTCCTACACAATTTCAAAGAGACGAGAAGAATGAAATTATGGATGAAAACTTAGAATATCTCAATTCACGAATTCGGTATCAGTAAAAAAATTTTAGGTTCTTATAACAAAAAATAAACTGTGCCGAAAATAAGATTTCTCAGAAAATTTGTCATGATTTAGGTGTATCTTGAAGTGCAACTTCTTAAGTTTTGAAGATATCAAAATATGTCGAAAAAGAATTTGTAAAATTTTAGGACAATTTTTCTAATTTCACAGTATTGAAAAAAAATTAAGAGGAACTTTGAATTATTTCAAGAGACATTTAGAAGTCTTAGAAGTTGTGAACAATTTCGAAAATAATTGAAAATTTGAACAGACTTCAAACAATTCAAAAACAAAATGTAGATTTTTGAAGATTTCGAAAAAAGGAGCTTTTTGAAAATGTTGATATGTTTCAAGACGAGTTACTTACAAAATACGTAATGCATATTGTAGGGAGTTTGAAGCCGCCCCACTGCGTGATAGGTTTCTCATTGTTCGTAACATGGAGAATGATAGTTTCACAGACACCTTCCCCCTCCTGAGCCTCTTACATATTTTGTGAATGACCCAAGTGAGTAAAAAAATGTTCTCAAGATTATTGAGGAAATGTCAAATTGCAGTACATTTTGAATATCTCTAAGTAAAAGATGCTAAGTGAGTATTAATTCCACTTACAAATGATAAGAAACTAAATTGTTGACAAATAAAGCAGGAGTCATACCAATATCTTACATCATATTTTTTCCAGTTTCGAGCCCTAAATTATCTCATAATTACTACTCACGGGAACACATCACTTCTCTGATTTCACTTTACGCTTTTTTTAAACTAAATGAATTATCATTTGTAAATATATATCGATATAATATTTTGTCAGATTCATCCTAGTCTTTTTGACCGGTCAGGATTATTCGTGCAAGTAGGGTTTTGAGACGTTCCTACAATCGTGAGCGTTATTTCTCGAATGAGAAGGTACTAAAACAAGATTTTCTGATACAGAATTATTTCTTATTGCGAAAAAAATTATTTTCATCCCGATCAAGTGATTTCTGTACACTATAATTGCTTAAGCAAGGAAACGTCTTTCTTAATGTAAACCTTTAGCAATTTTCCACGTTTTATGATTTACAGGAGTGGTTATGAAAAGGAATTTTTGTTATCAATTCGCACTAATTTTGTGCAAAAATTAATTCGATTCATAGATTGATAACTGTATAAAGCTTCCTCAAAATATATCATCATTGCCCTTTTATAAAAGAGCTACATAATTTTTGCGCTTAAACCTTGAAACTCACGATTTCTAGGACCCTTTCGTTTACTATGGCCTTCTATCTTTAAAGATATTAAGAAGTTTTGGAAAAATTTCAGAAATAATTCAAAATTTAAGAAGGTTTCAGAAAATGTAAACCAAAATTAATATTGAGAAGGCAGCGTGACATTAATGATGCTAGTTATATCTACCAATTTCGTCTGAAGATTAGTTTTTACTATACGAAAACACTTCTCAATGACACGGTGATGTATAAGATTGAAACGCAGTTATGAAAAATTAAAAACTTGGGTCTCTCAGTCAGGGTCGTTCAAATATTACGTAAGCCTTTTTTAGATCATTTTGAGTCCCCCCTCATATGAGATAAACATGTGTAAGAATTTTGTTGTCCCCTTTCACCAAAATTTTGTAAGTTTTTTCTACTCCCACCACCTTTTTTGTTGCTGAAGAAAGGTTTGCAGCGAAGGGAACAAAAAAAACTTAAACCTACTAAAAAAGAGCTTTTTGCAACACGCACTTTGAAAATGCCAGTTTTTGAGCCCGTTTAACGTGACAAAAATGGCGTACTTGTAACCGATGACGTCAGTTACTCTTTAGTGGAGTAAAAGTACTTTTACCTTAGCGATTCAGAAGCAATAGTGATTTTAGGTTGTTAAAAATTGTGCCTTTGTTGGCGCTATATGGCACCGTTTCGTAAAAGCCTTTAGTCAGTTTCAAAAAACAGGCAGTGACAGACTTTTGGCACTTTTGACATGTTTTGCGAGCTTTTATAGCCCCGAATATTTATATACGGTTGTTGCAAAAAGTATCGTGTTCATTATGGGACAAAAGCGGTGATTTAAGATGAGTGTGAAGTTTGCCGCCCCAGCGAAGCGAGCGCAGCACATACTTTACACTCGTCTCAAATCAACCGCTTTTGTTTCTTAGCGCACAATATACTGTTTGTTAGTTAGAGGAAAAATATTGAATTAAATCTAAAAGAATGACATTTCAAGCAAAAATAAAGAAAAATCTGACAGAATTTATGTAAAGTACATACGCTTTATCATTTTTCCTCTCCAAGGACATTTTAAGCAATGAAATAAAGAAGTATGAAGAAAATCAGGGTAGGCGTTATTTCGAAATAGACTTCTGAAAAAAATCAAACTTCAAACAAAATAACATGAGAAATTACCGAAAAGGAGCTCTGTTGAAATCGACTGGATCCTCAAAATTTGGATTCCCAGGGAATGAATGAACCGAAAGGTCAGCCTGTGGTATTACTATACACCACGATAAAGCAGCTTGTGGAATATGTTTTGCTAGGAGGGTTCATATTTATGGAACATTCAATTTAAATTTATTGTACTATGAGACATAATTAATAATCGTTGATTATAATTCTTGTTGAAATAGCTACATCGACTTACATACAAGTTGAATTTGATTTCGATTAAATTAAAATTAAAATTTCAATTTTAATGGGCGTTCAGTAATCTCTAACTTTTATATAATGATGAGATTTTATCCCATCAGGAATGAGGAACAAAGATATGAATCGAAAAGTTAATTTGATCTTTTATATCGTAATAAGGTGTTCTTAAAAAAACATTCTGGAAATCTGAGTTTTTGTAATGTATTCCATTTTCGAAACTGACCCATTCTGAAGATATTTGCAATTCCTCTTCAATTATTTCCAATAAGACTTGTAGCTTCCCTTTATATCTTTGATATGATTGTTCACAGATTTTGAACAATAATCGTACAAGATTGAGCGTCACTTCAAGTAAAAGTGAGAGTCACTTCAATTAAATATTGATATGTCCTTTTTCTCGCGGAAATTCCTATAGGAATTTGCATTTAAACTTTGTCGCCACGGATATCGTAATCGCCTTGAAGTTTTCAATGTTTTGTAACTGCGTTTTAATTTTCAATATATTAACAATACATTCAGATAATATTTACGCCTACTAACTTTTATTTTTAACTCTCCTCGAAATAGTTTTCAATATTCCACGTTAACAATGGGCTCGTACAATTATTACGTATAAGCATTACGTGGACGTTGGGGTACGGAAAATCTTATGACGCCTTACTTACGGGAAGGGGAAGGGGAGTCCAAAGCATTTCTTATAAAGGTTCAGTCTTTCTAATTATTGTTTTTAAGTATGCTGATCAGAACTTCTTTTGGATGATGAAATAACTTTCTAGATTTCACTTTTATATTTTATTTGCTATGTCTCTTTTTATTATGTAATATTTCACATTATGTACGTCCGACAAATATAGAGTCTATGAGTTAACTATTGTCAAATTCTGGTGCATACTACGGTGGTCCGAAAATCACACAGTTTCAAAAATGCAATGTGCACAAGGGAATTCTTGCTCCTTTTTGAAGAGAAGAAAATCCAGAAATAAAATGTAATCCAATCGGGTAAAATCTTGCACCTCTTCATCAAGCTGAAAGGTTAAAGACTGATATATCGTACATAATTTATTGTTATTCTTTGAAAACGACTGAACTCCATTAAAATCTCTTTGAATACTTCAAAAACTATAGAAATCCCTTGAAATTTTTTGAGATTCCGTGAAATTTTCTGCAATCATTGAAATCTCCTGAAATCTTCAAAATTTTTCGCAATCCTTCAAAATCGGTGGAAATGCCTCAAAATCTTCAAAATTATCTTAAATAATTGAATCTTTCTGAGTCTCTTGAAAACTCTCAACACATATTTTAGAATACATTAAATTATTTCAAGCGTGAATAAAACAAAAATTATTATGCATGAAAGAAGGGATGAGAAAGCAGTATGCAACATTGCCTTAAACGCAGAGAGGATAGACCAAGTTAATGATATCGTGAATCTTGAAAGTTTATCAAGTGCTGACGGAAAGATTGATGCAGATATATCCATACGTATAAAGGAGGATAGAAAGATTATCGGTATTGTTCTTGTCATTACTACACTGTTAAAGATTTCTGTTGGAACTTTACGTTAAATGTATTGGAAGTTCATTTCCGAGACGCAATGTAACGTTTCAATACATAATATTTTAGTTTTCAAATGCTGGTATTGTATATTGTCATACATGTATTGTAGTATTGCCATACACGTAATGTTATTTTGCAGAAAAAAGTGTCAAAAAAGTCTGTCCGCTGCGTGAGCACATTCTCATCGTGCGCAGATTGCTTCGCTCGCAAGTTTGAGCGTGCCTAGAGCACGTTATTCGGTCGTCGCGCTTTGCGCTTCGAAATATGTGGACTTCGGACTTCGAGCTCGGTGTTATATGTTTCTGTACAAATTACAAAATTTGTTTCTTATTTCAAAGGAAAAAAGAAATTTATTTATTTAATGCTCTATCAGCCTTAAGGAATACATTCCCATCGTAATATTCACGCTTCGCGCTCGATTTTCTGCGCTAACCGTATGATATACACAAATAAATAGTTGAGACGATAAAAAAATCATCTCAATCATTTACGATTGGTCTTATAAAGAAACGTTTCAAGGCAATTTTATTTGACTTTTTGAAAGCACAAATTCTACTCTTCTGACTTTTTTTTATCTCGCCTCATTTGGTTTAAAAATCAAAATTATAATATATTCCAATATCATTTTCCATACTCAAAAAACAAACTATGCCTCCTACCAAAAAATGTTCACAAGGAAGCTCATGAGTTTTTGTAAAAGCAACAATTTGGATACCTCAACTTTTTTTCGTATCTCGCGTTATTTAGCTCGAAATTGGAATTTTCGATTTTTTGACAAAATTCAGAAAGTTATTATGATATTCTTGTAGAGCTTTCAAAAAGCAAAACTTTCCTCCTCTTGACTTTTTCTCATATCGTGCATTGTTTGGCTAAAAATTTTCATTTTCGTTTCTTTTTTTTTTATTTTGATAATGCTATAACTTTCATCATTTTTTTTATTGCAAGAAATTATTTGGCTAAATTTTTAAAAATTTTGAGTACTACGAATAGCCGTACATATAATTTTTGTATCTTGATATAAATAGTCTTAAAAATTTTGGAAATGCTTTAACTACTTGAATTTTTATCCAAATATGCTAGTTCACAAATTCATCCTTTCTTTTTAGGCTTTAGAACAATGAAAACGTTGGAACTATTAACGTGAGTGTAAGGTAAAATTACAATACCGATATTATGACATGAAATTCCAATACTTGTATGGTAACTTTCTTCGAAATTAAAATACACACATTGCAATATCACCTTCCAATATCGGTACTGCAATTTTGTATTACACTCGCATTGTTTAAGTTTTGTAAAATTCCAAACATTTATACATTGACACTGTGGCCACGAGGAAAGCTAAAAAACATCAATAAAACTTGCACATGTTTAACATTGACTATAAGTAAGAGTTACATTCAGTACCACAGGACTGCTTGCTTGAAGGCAACCAAGGGTAACTGGATTAATGCGCATTACGACGGATATCTTTAAGAGAGACTCCTACAGTGCATTATAGTTCTGTTTAGCGTTGAATCAACTGAGATAAGCTCTAAATAACACGTCTCATGGTTTCGAAGTACATGATAAAAGGATGGTCATCAAATGACCCATGTTCTGTATATGAATAACCTGAACCTATACGCTTGCTTAAGCCACAAACTGGAGCAAGTGATTCACATCACAAAGCAGTCCTCCAATGAAACACACGTTTGGACGATATAAATGCAGAACTGTGCATCTAATCAGATAAGAATTAGGGACCGCAGAATTGGAGGACAAGAGCGACGATAACAACGAGGCAATGGCTAAGGGTGAGGGAAAGGAATATCTGTGTAGTCTTAACTCTGATGTCTTCAGCGTACAAGAGTTGAGAAAAGTCTAATGACTGCCTTTAGTACAAGGCTCAGATTGGTTCTGAAGAGTTCTCTCAAATCAGGCGAAAAAATCAAGGCTATCTAACACCTACGAGGTGTGACAATTAAGTAATGAGACTGATTATACAAAAACCATATATTTGAAAATTATTGTACAACTCTT
>JAUMHM010108952.1:0-21771 GCA_032362435.1 Melikaiella ostensackeni
GGGGTGAGAGCATGAAAATTAAAAAAAAATCCAATGCATTTTTGGACCAACCTAATATTTTGTTTTTATCATGACTTAAACTCACTCGAATGGAATTTCTATTTTACAATGGCACGATTCTTACAATCTTATAATATGTTCAAAATCATTCTTTTTTCAAAGAAAAATGTTTTCGTCGTTCCAATTTGATCAACTTAGGTATAATATATATTATTTTTCGAAATTATCATTTCTCCTCATTTCATATTTTTTTTACTCATTCTCATATATTAATTGATTGTAACACTGTTTAGGTTACCTTTGATAAACGCCCGCAGTTGTTGCCGATACGTCAGATTTTTCAATTACCCTCAACTCTCGAGTTAGTTCGGGTCTCGGACATTGCTTACTTTGACCGTGAGACTCTTCCGAGAATTTCTACGTTGAAAACAGTCAGGGCCGTATGAATCATTTGCAGTAGGAATACATAATATTAATTAGCCGTATTTTGTACAAATGTAGATTCTTGTTTTCATAAAGGATGGACCTTTTTTAATAATGAAAACTAATTCATAAAAAGAGAATTTTCCGCGTGTATTTAAAAATAAATGCAAAATATGTATGCGAGTACAAACATTTGAGATTTTTATAATTCGAATAGAGTTACCTATTTGCATGCCTACTTGCCTCAATCTTTAAACTAGATTTTATTTTAAAAATTCAGTATAATTTTGAATTTTTTACCTTTTTCAGAAGCTTTTTAACAAAATTTTGTTAGTTGCCTTCAAATTAAGAAAAATTTTAATTTGTACATCTAAAATTAAACTTGCAGCGCTGTCACACGATCACTTAAGTGACTTTTAGTCACTTTTTTTCTCAAATCACTGTTTAGTCACTTTTTTCAATGAAAAGATCACTTTAGTAACTTTTCTTTCAATAAATTTTAACAGAGAACCCAAGGGCTTATCACTATTGAATTCAGGTGCGTACCTATTTCTAAATTTTCTTGAATTCTTTTGATTTTACTTGAATTTTTCTAAATTTACTCCAATTTTACTGAAATTGATGGAATATTATGAATTTTTTCATTTAATTTGATTTCATCTGGAATTCATCTTGCATTCTTTTTAATTCACTTCAGTTCTTCTGAACTCACTTCAATTTTACTGAAATCATTGAAATATTTTGGATTTCCTGATTTCTTTTTCAATTAATTTAAATTCATTTGGAACTCGCCTTGATTCCTTATGAGTTTCATCTACTCGTAGGTCTCTTGAAACCGCTTAAATTTTTTCTAAATTCACTTCAGTTTTACTGAAATAAATGGAATATTATGGATTTTTTTCAATTAATTTGATTTCATTTGGAATTCATCGTGAATTCTTTTTAATTCACTTCAATTCTTCTGAATTCACTCCAATTTTACTGGAATTATTGGAATATTTTTATTTCCTGATTTTTTTCAATTCATTTGAATTCATTTGGAACTCGCCTTGAATTCTTATTAATCTATCCTGAATTTTTAAAAATTCTTCTGATTTCCATGTAATTCCCTCGAACTTCTTAGAATTGGTGGTGCAATTCTTTGGAACTCTCTTGAATTTTTTCGAATTCACCCTAAATTCTTCTAAATTCATTCAATTCTACGCAATTCAATGGATTTTTCAATATTTCCTTTGAATTCGCCTTGAATTCTTTTAAACTCACTTTGAATTCTTATGAGGTTCATCTATGTCTCTTGAATTCCCTTGAATTTTTCTCAATTCGCTTCAATTTTACTGAAATCAATGGAATATTTTTTATTTCTATTTTATTTTTCTTTCAATTTATTTGAATTATTTTGATTTACAATGAACATTAGTCATGTTAATAATGCTTGTTTTCTCAAATTACATTTTAGGCACTTTTTTAAATGAAAAGAGTTCGATTGAATTCATTCTGAAGTCATTTGAACTCGCCTTGAATTCTTATGAATTTCATCAAAGTCTCTTGAATTTCCTTGAATTCTTCTAAATTCTCTCCAATTTTACTAAAAAACATTGGAATATTTTGGATTTTTTTCAATTCATTTGAATTATTTTGAATTCACCCTGAATTTTGTTGAATTTAACTTGAATTGTTTTGAAATCATTTCTCATGAATTTATCCTGAAATTTTTAAAATTCTCCTGAAATTCTCATAAATTTCATCGAATTGTTTTGACTTCTTCTGAATCCCAAAGAACATTAGTCATACTATTAATATTTTTTTTCTCAAATCACTTTTTAGCACTTTTTTGAATAAAAATATCACATTAATAACTTTTCTTTCAATGAATTAAAACAGAGAACTCAAAGGTTAAAACCACTATTAAATTCAGGTCCATACCTATTTCTGAAATTTCCTGAATTGTTTTAAATTCACCCTGAATTTTTTTTAATTCATCTTGAATTCGTATGAACTTCATCAAATTCTCTTGAATTCTTCTAAAGTCACTCCAATTTTATTGAAATCAATGACATATTTAGGATTTCTTTGATTTTTTTTCAATTGATTTGAATTTCACTGCAATCAGTGGAATATTTTGGATTTTTTCAATTGTTTTCAATTCATTCGAATTCGTTTTGAATTCACCCTAAATTCTCATTAATTTATCCTGATTTCTTTTCAATTATTTTGAATTCCTTGGAATTCACTTGAATTTTTTCGAATTCACCCTGAATTATTTGGACTGAAATCAATGGAATATTTTTGATTTTTCAAAATTTATTTGGATTAATTTGAATTTATCCTGAATTTTTTTGGATTTAACTTGAATTGTTTTGAATTCAATCTCAATTCTTATGAATTTATTTTGAGTTCGTTAAAATTCACCTGAAATTCTCATAATATTCGTCGAATTCCTCCGAATTGTTTTAAATTTAAAAGAACATTAATTGCATCATTAATACACATTAGTCTCTTTCGGTCAATTTTATTCACTTTTTGGCCTTTTTGGGTTAAAGTTAATCATTTTTTTCACTTTTTTCATGTAAATTAGACTTTGGCAGTCCTGAACTTGCCCAATTTAAAAATTGTAATTCTCCAAACTTAAGCTCGCTCAAAATTAGATATCCGCAACTTTAGAATGGTTAAAAAATACAATAATTTTACGAGTATTCTGAAAGTGTAACATTTTCTCAAAATAATAAGACCAGAATCAATTTCCATAAATTGTATGAAAATGCATACAAATATAATCAATAGATCCCACTCTCGAATATTCTTTTGCCTTTGAACCTATTTGGGCGAATGAATTTTTCCTCTGACCCAGTTTGGGTTGAATCGAATGTTCCAGTTTGGGCGTGTGACGCCATGTTTGATTTCCCACAGTGGTGGGATATCGTGATTGATACTGAGAACAAATTCACGCTGTTCAGAATAGGGCGGGAAAAAATGACTGTCACATTATCATTATTATCGTTTCGCGTACATTTGTATCAATTATTCAACACAGATGTATAAAAAAACACGCGTCATGACAGTAGAAAGCTTTAAGAATTGAGATAGTGTGCATGTTTTCTAAAAAAGCATAATTTTTATGTAAATAATTTATATGTAATGTATTTTTTTTGTAAAAACTCGCCCAATCTCCTCCAACCGTTTTGTCGTCCGTATTAAGGAGGCAGGTCATATACGTATTATAAATCAACTTTCAGTTATATTGACGAGTCCATTTGAAAAACTTATAATTATAACTTACTTTTCATTGAAACACTCGCACCACAAAATTTTCCAAGCACTGTTGTGACGAAAAACAATGCATCGTGTCAACTGCCGAACTAACAAGCCGAGATCAATGTTATGCTCGATCGACCGCAGATGGCAACGCGCGTTATATAACGCTTAAACAATACGAATAAATAATAAAATGACTGTAAAACCTATATCAAAAATATATTTAATCCATTCTAGAAAGTGATTAAACTATTGATAGTGTGAATTACTTTAAGATTGCGATGGATTTACTTATAGTATCTGAGCATTCGCCCAAACTGGGACATTTACCTTATTACATATAAAATAATGTAGCATTTGTTGAATTGCCCGGAAAAAAATTTCAATTAATTTTATTACTTTGAAATTTTGATAAAATGTTTCGTTTTGACGTAATTCACCGAACTGATTTTCAAATTGTTGTATAGGACAAAATGAAAAAAGCGGCAGGAAAGAGAGAAGAGAATAATTTGTCTTCGGAGCAAGAGACGGAAAGCATCAATGACTAATAATTCACAGAAGAATGCGAATTGGAAAAGAAAATCCAAAGCAAATGTATGATAATTTTGTTGATTCCATGAAGTGGTATCAAAAACAAGATGTTTGTACTCAAGAAGACTCAACGTCCTCGAACTGTATACAGATAGCAATAGATTCATCGATTCATAAAGAATTGTATGAAAAAAATTATTCAAGTCCCGATGAATGTAATCAGAAAATTTTTTGCTTTCACTTAATTCAATAAAAAAGGAACGTCAGCAAGAAATATAATATTAAAAAATCACGTGCTTCCCGCTTCCGCTATCATTGGCTATACGCAACATCTGACAATCCGTGGTGGGAGTTGGAGAAGTTGCGATAGACGAGCAGCTTGGCGTGCAATAAACAAGTTTTTCAATAAACGAGTGATACGATAAACGAGGTTTGACTGTATTAATATGCTTCGTTACATAGCTTAATTCTTCAATGACATGGTATACTGCGACATAAATCAGAAAATCCTTGGGCAGACATCTATTTCCTTATCTAACGTTATCTCTGAAAAGGCTTCAACTTTTGCGTACATTAGAATCATTTAAAGTTACAGTTGAAATAATGTACAAAAATTCTATGATTGATAATTAACGTTTATTCTAGGAATAATAATAAGTTACATTCAATTCTCTCTTTCTCTCTTAATCTCACGTTTAAAATTGTTTTATTCTTCCGCGCTTAACTTGAAAATGTTCATCGTCAAGTCGCTGAGTTTCACTTCATGCATTTTCAAATTAAGAAACCTGCCCGCTTCGGGGGCACGTTCTCATCGCGCGCTTCGCTCGCAAGTTTGAGCTGGCCTAGGGCGCTTGATTCGGTCTTCGCGCTCAGAAACATGTGGATCTTCCGCTTCGCGTTCGGTGTTATATGTTCTCCATGTACAAATAACTAAATATGTTTTTGATTTCAAATGAAAAAGAAAATTTATTTACTTAAGCCTTCATCGACCTTAAGGAATACATTCTCATCATAATATTCACGCTTCGCACTCGATTTTCTACGCTCACCGTATGATATATACAAATAAATAATTCAAAAGACGATTAAAAGATTATCTTAATGATTTACAATTGGTTCTGTAAAGAAATATCAAATGGCAATTTAATTTCACTTTTTAAAAGCATAAGTTCTATTCTCTTGACTTTTTTTCTTATCTCCCGCCGTTTGGCTCAAAAATAAAAATAAAAATATTCCAATATTATTTTTCATATTTAAAAAAAAACTATATCACATTTGGTCGATTTTATTAGAAACCAATGATTCCACCAAAAAATGTTGTTCACAAAAAAGTCGTATTTCTACGAAATACATAATTCTTCCAAGAAATATTCTTGTACAAGAGCAATATTTTCCGAAATAAATCATGAAAACCGTGAAAATAGAGGTCGTTTCGAAAATTCACTGCACCTCAGAAATTAGAATCCAAATTTGATGAAAGGTACCTTTTTTAGACTTCTTAACATTAATGTCAGAGAAAAGCAAAAGCTTCACTGAAATTATTTCTATGAAATTTTCATTTAGTATGATATACCTTATACCTTTATACAGAGGCGAGACAACTTTGAAGATGTCCCTATTTTTTTAGTTTTTTACATACGTAATGATGAATATTTTCCCTGAAACTACTCTCTCAAACGAATAAATTCAGCCGCTCAACTTCAAAAGTGGTTATGAATTGCCTTTTTTCTGCAGGCTTAAAAAAGAACTGAGGAGAAAATCAAATTTCCAAAAAAATTTTTTTGTAAAGCTCCGATTCGAAAATTTTATTACTTTGGTTTCGGGGTTTTTTTTGCACCTACTATTAGAAAAAAATGGCCAGCTCAATCGTTGATATGGTCGCGCAGATTTTTGGGTGAAATTCAAAAAATCTTTGGAATGACCTAAATATATACTTAGAATTTTCTTCTGATGACCTAATTTTAATGATTAACCATTTTTTCAATGTTGAATTGTATTATTAAAATAAAAAAATTTTAGCCTTGAGAGCTACGACTTCGGTGAATCAAGAACACAACCCTATATGCTTAATGTCGCCAATTTGCTGGTGTGGTTGTAAAATAGCACTGACTCTTTCGTTTCAATAAGAGGTGGTTTTGGAGAAGAGGAACGAGGACTTTTTAAAGACGTCGTTGAAAATGTCGTTGGGAAGGATGTTCAACGAATCAAATTTTTATATTTTTCATTTTTTATTAATTGACTATATTTTTGAGACTTTAAGTTACTCAATAACTTGAAAAATGAGTTGTGAATCAAAATGAAACTTTCAATCGTATTATTTTCTTCCTACATAATACCCTCATTCATTAGTAAAATTGTTGGGGCTGTTCACCAAGAGTTGATCAGAATTTTGAGTCGTATTAATTTTATATATTCCAACTGATTATTCAAAATTTTTTTTAAAATGAATTACTTAGCCTAAATCACATTTGAGAATATAAAATCAATGAAGAAATACGTGTCCAACACTCATCCCATCATTTCGAATTGGCTACGATTTTAATTGTAAGATTTAAAGTGTTGAGCATTTCTAATTTTGAATTTCATCATTTTACAGACTAATTGAAAAATCATTCATAGTTCAAATCGCAAACTTTTAAAATTTAGTATTTTAGACTGAAGTATAATAATCTTGAATCCCCCATCATGCACTTGGATGCCACCCAGCCCGTGGTTGGCGGGGTAAAAGTTATACCAGACTGCCTCATGTGTCAAATTATACAAATTACTCTCATCAGACCACTTGATGGTATTACAACAATGCGTGCGTATCTGATGATATAAAACCGTGAATAGTTTCACATTTGAACTTGAAAATTTAGACATTTTTTAAATCAGGACCGCATTAAATTGACGAAACATGAATTTAAACGTGATAACAATACGTGGAAAAATAACTATTAACTGGAAAAGAGTTCGGAAATAGGGTTTGGTCCTTCGTTTAAAAGCAATTGGTGGTCCTGAAAAGGACCGATTGTTATGTTGAAGGAGCGATGTAATGTAGTCCTTAAAAGGACTGGACACAAAATAAAGGCGGAATCTTTATGCGATTTTGTTATCCACCGTCATCGTATAGTCACATCCGTTGCTGTCACTTCAAATGACAGTTCGTTTCCGCCTGAGGATTATGATCACGTTTTTAGGTGGTCGAGGCTCTTTACTCTGCTTTTGGGGACGTGACGATGGAGTCGAGGTTTCGAAAGACTCAGGATCGATCCGCAGAAGCGATGTCAATTCCAGAGAACGGGTCTGATCTTCCGCGCACCATTGACATAACTCTTTCGTTTCCATCTTCTTCGGGGAGGTAGGTTGAGTGTCGAACCAGGATCCTCGACCAGGACTCAAGTCCAGGTAGGAAGTGTTCGAGTCGATCAGGTCTGGCAGACGCATCGGTCTCGGATGTTGCTCCTGTGTAGCTCCTGTCACACTAAGAGCCAAAAACTCGTACTCTAAGTTCAGGTTTGGGGGTCGGACTTCTAAGGTTTTGGGAAAGGAAGTTGATGTCCCTTTTCGGGACGAAGTTTCAATTCATTGAGAGGGACTGGAACTCCGGTGTCGCTTCAATCCTCGACGCCACCGCTCTTCCTGAAAACGAGGCATGCGGGAAATAAGGAAGCTAAAACTAGATGAGAAAAACACTGGGGAAGGTTTGGTTTGAAAACTTGTTTCTATTTTTGAGAGCGTCGTTGCATACACATCGATGGCTCGGGAAAAACTGAGTCGAGTTGCGCTCTGGCGCGCATCTTCATAGAACTGACCCTCAGCTCGTCGTCCAATCAGATTACTTCGCCGTCGGGGATTGGCTCTTCCGAAAAGAGTGGGAATTTTCGGACTTTCGCTAACGTGGAAGAGATACCGAGTCTCGCGAGAGAGGGAACATTTCCTAGCGTTGCTGTAATTTGCCGTATATTTCTGACTCGCGCTGCCAATCACATCACTCGACGGACTTGGAAATATTTGTGTCGATGAATGATCCCATCGACGCGTCGTGGTTGCGCGGAAACAGGTTTGGAAAACTTAGAAATATTTTCCTAGACCAAAAAACATTTCTAAGTCGTTTGGAAGGTTGAGGTTAGGATGACCAAGCTGGTCAAAGAAAGTGGAGGTATGGGAGTTTGTTACTAGAAGCAATTTCAGCGGATATAAATTCCAAAGGGAATTTTTCCAGATTAGGCGTCTAGACCTTAATTGGGGAAAAACTTATATATTAACGAATTACCTAAAAATAGAAAAACTAAGAACTAACAAAGTGCTTGAGAACTAATTTCGTGTTCGAAGATTGTAGTGCGGCTCCCGCGACGGGTATTCGTTTGATTGCTCTACGTCGGCTTCCTTCCAAGTATGATTATTATTTTCAGAGACCTCCACAGAAATCATCCTTGACAGTGTCGATGCATCGGAGGGACTCATTTCTGGGACCATAATTAAGGTCGCCCTCGACGGGGTTTCCGCACCGGAAGGACTTTTAAAATCTGGGATCCCTAATCTGGCTAGTCTGTCCGCTCCTTCGTTGCCCGGGATATCGGAGTACCCTGGAACATACTGCCAGTATACTTCATCAAAGGGTTCTACAGCCTTCTTTAGAAATTCGAAATTCTCTCTGTTCTTCACTGGTTCATCTCGGGAGGTTGACCATTTCCTGTTTGTCCATATGGAAATCCATTTCTGAACGCTATTCTTGAGAAATTTAAAATTCGTACAGATCCGGAGTTCCTTCACGCCAGCTTTTCTAGCACGTCGGGCAGCTACAGTGACGGCTTGGATTACTGCGGCATTGGAAGATTGTTTCCCGGATTTTCGAGCTTGATTGATGGAACGTGCTTGGGCCTTCTTTCGGGCCGCCCTCAAGGGCGTTTCAGAGCCAAAGGGTCTTTTTAAAGGGGTTCGATTAACGGATCGACCTCTGGCCCTGTTTTAGGCCGCCCTCGACGGCGTTCCAGAGCCGGAGGTTCTTATATTTCAGAACTGTTCTGCGAATCTTGTTTGGACGTCTTCCTGGGCCTTCGGTAGGCTCTAGGCAGGAGTCAGATACAGATCTGGGACGCTGTCCGACCGCCTGACAAGGCACTGGTTACGAGGATTGCTGGGCTGGGTCTTCGCTCGGTTCCTCTCTATTGTTTGGGTCGACATGAGAATCGTTGGTTGATAGGATGAGTTCGAATTCCTGACCGGCAGGACTGACGTTCTCTGGAGGAAATTCGGACTCGATTTAGGAATCCATCGTTTATGGGTTGATGGGCTCGAGTTGCAGAGCGGCTAGGGTAACGCTCTTTGGAGGAGACTCGGACCCTGGCAGAGTGACCTGTTGATCATTTTTCTCTCGGGGGTAAAATCGACTTGCCCGACTATGCGCAAGGAAGATTTGAGTGGTGTGCATTTTAGCAACACGATCGGCAAGGTCTATTTGGTAAACTTGTCCACTAAGATACTCTAAAATGTTATAGTGACCATTTCATACCGGAGGTAAGAAATGGTAATTAAAAAAATATTTCGCCTGATGTTTCCTCACCTGTTGAATTCGGAGGTCCTTAGATCTCAAGGGAAGAGTGAAAGGACTTGGAATAGTTCACTCACCTGGTCGTTTTAGACTTTCATCGAAGAGCACTTAGCTGGGAGTAAGACCTGTTCCAGTCAGAAGGGATCTAGGGAATTCTTATTGATAAAATACCTCATGTTCTACTATGGCGATTTTGCTCAAAGAGTCAAATTTTGATTTTGCTCAGAATTTTCGATAGGTAAAACCACAACCGTTGGTCAAATACGGCTAGTTTACGAACTTGATCTTTACCTTTGAGCCCTAAAAAAGCATGCCAAAGCACAATCCAATCCCATAATTCTCTCGAAAGTTGACATGCCTACAGACAGGCAGATTACTACTATTACGGACAGACAGATACACTTGTAAAAACCCTTTTTTCTCACACACCACTCTAAATCAGTATGTTCTCGGTGGATAACAAGACCGAGAAGCCTTCAAAACCTTGAACCACTCTTGCCTCACTCAGAATCAGAATGTTCTAGATGTGTCACAAGACCGAAAAGCTTTCGCAACCGTGAATCCTTCTTACCTCACTCAAAATCAGAAGAGTCTAGGTGGGTCACAAGATCATTAAACCACCGCAAACTTCATCCATTCTTACTCCACTCTAAATCAGAATGTTCTATGTGGGACCTGAGACCGTAAAGCCTTCGCAGTTCTGACCCATTCTTACCCTATTCTAAATCTGAATGTTCTCGGTGAACACGTATCCCAAGCATGGGATAAGTGCAACAACTAGGCTTCAGCCATGCTGACATTCGCCCGTGACCCATGCGTCAACATATATTTCTAAGTTGATTGCCATACCTGAGTCATAACAACGAAAGTTTTCGTAGAAGAGAAACCAAGTAGATAAATCTATCAATGACTAAACCTATTTAAAAAGCTTCATTATATATTGACTGCAGTGGGTGACAATCTGTGTGCTCTGGAAGGTACACAGGTGATAACACGGCATGGTCTTATAAATTGTTCATTTTTCCTCAAATGTTCACACAAAATTTATTACCTTTCCAGTTTTTGTTACACAAAGGACTTGACTTCATTTGCACGTAGCAAACTTTTCAGGCTATTTTTAAAATGAACATCTATTCGAGTTTACATTTTTATCAATTCCTGTGAGCATCTTTTTCCTGCATGATTTCGATGCACAGTTTCACCATTTCTCACTTTTTATTTAACGTACTCATTTTCTTTAAATAACTGACACAAGTTGCTCCTTTTCGATAAAAAAACTTTATTTTAATCTCGAATACAATTTACACTGTCCGACGAAAAGGCGAGTCCATGGGTACTCAATTAACATTGCGTAGAATAAAATGACATATAATTAATAACCGTCTGCAGCCGGCTTTTTGTTAGAAGCGCTCGCGTTCACCTGAAAATATGCTCAGAGGAGTAGAAAACTGCAGAAAACCAAAACCCCCGAGTGCAGTCGGTTACTGCATACTCGTTGTAACTACTTACGAATAACGGTCATATTGAATATGCGGATCAAGGACCAATCGTAGAGTGGACCAATCGTCGTGAAGCCACTGCCGAGTTCCTGGTTGCAAGATATATATACCTCGTTCAGCCCATACATAGGCGTCCGTATCAAACTCTCGGTGAAATTCACTAGTTAGGAGATCTCTATTTCCTAGCCTCGGTAGAGATTCACCAGTCACAAGCACGGCAACATTAGGTTCGCAAGTATGTATATCTGCACATTGTGGATACATCCTCCTTCGAATGGGGTAAGACTTCACGGTTTCTGTAGGTCCCAGTAAAGTAAATTTTACTCTGAGATCCACAATTGATGCGTCAGGAAACATTTGGGCCTTCGCTATGGCGATAAAACGGCCGAATACATATGCTTCGCCAAGTTTGTTATCTCCTCGCCAAACTTCCACTTTGTCCTTTGCCACAAGTGGTGGTCGATTTGATGGAAGATTTGTGACTGGAATCCTTCGTAGTGAACGCTTTTCACGAATGTGTCGAACTGTTGTTGTCTCTGAAAAAATTATACAAGTTAGTTTCTTAGCTTCATTATATTATATATTGTGTTGTATTTTTCTCAAATTTAGCCTTTCACCCCAGAATTGATTACATGTTCGCTATACACTGAATCTGTCCACCTTGCCCTTCTTTCGCCCGTTATATGGTTTTACCTTAGCTTATCCTTCCGTCCTCAAACTTCTATGGTACGGAAATCAAAAGCGACAACTTTTTCTTTTTTTTTAATTGGGTACCATATCAATTGAAGAAGAAGGATATCGAAAGACGTTTGGTAACGTGCTGGTTACTTCTTGGACGACAGAAGAGCAAGAGTTTTCTGCATTGCATTTTCACTGGAGATGAAAAATGAATCTACTACCATTACCCTAAGCGACTAAAACATTGGGTGATGCCAGGTGAACCAGGTCAATCTACACTGAAATGGAATATTCACGCTTCAAAGGTTATGTTGTGCATCTCATGGGATCAGAAAGGTGTTATTTATTATGAACTCCTCAAACCGTCCGAAACAATCACTAGGGATCGTTACCGACTGCATCTAATAGGTTGGAATCGAACTTTGAAGAAATAACGGCTGGAATGGGGCGATAGACACGATAAGCTTATTTTGCTGCATGACAGCGCTCGGCACACATTGCTGAACCGGTCAAGAAATATTTGAAACGAGTGAATTGGGAAATCTTGCCCCACCCGCCGTATTCCCCAGACATTGACCCTTCAGATTACCATTTATTCCGACCCATGCAATCGGCCCTCACTGGAGAGCGGTTCACTTCTTACGAAAGTATCGAAAAATGGCTTGATGAATGGATCCAGTCGAAAGAACCGGGTTTTTTCCTTCGAGGAATCCATTTGCTACCATTTGCCACCATCCTACCACCACCTTTCATCTATTCTCATGCAGCATTCTTCCGATTATCATTCTTTTCTCCTACACTTCCACATAGCCTCCCATCCAATGTTCAAATCTAACCTCTCATCTGTCACATAATTTACAGGATCTCTTCTCCTCATTCAACCAGTCTCTATTCCATTCCTCCATATTCCCACATCTGGCCCTCGATATTACCTCCTGACTTCCCTTTTCACCTTTTTCTCTTGAATATTTTGCTCTCCTTTTCACTCTCATCCGCTCATTATTAACCTTTTACTTCCATTGTATTATCCTGTTATATCTCTCATGAAACTCCGTTTCCTCGTCTCTCTCTTTCTCTTGTGCTCACCCTCATTTCGGATTTATCTACTCCTTTCCGGACTAAGTATCCTGGCGTTCATTTTCTCAACCTTAAGGCCCACTTCAGTTATTTTTCGTGCACTCTCTCCACCTCATCGTATTCTTTCCATCCCTAAATCTCCGCACCACAAATCAGAACGCTTGCCAGTAGTGATTCAAACATCATCAATTTTCTTCTAAAATCATTCTTCGACACTTTTTCACAAATGCCCCAAACTTGCCTCATGTCCACGGACACTATTCTCACTCTCACCCTTACATCTTGTTATATACATACCAAGACATACTTATGTACAAAAGTCATCGATAAACGTAAGCCTTAACTAAAATCTTACATAAATTAAACAATATGTCATATAAATGTAACGCTGAATATCAAGACTTCAAAAGATTTCAAAGATTTCATAAATATAGCAAGGATTTCACAAAGAGAATAAATTATATAAATTTAACACCAACTAAAATTCATCACTAAGTTTTCGAAAATTTTAAATTATCGAAAGTAATAAATTATCAAAATTCTATGATTACCAAATGTTTGCAATGCGAATTTTTAAGATCCTGAAATAAGCATGTTCCTAAGTTTTTAAATTTTTGAAATTTTGAAATTCCCAAAAATTTCAATACCCGAAAATATAAAAAAAATTGAATGTTAATATTAAATCTGTCAACAATATTTTATTTGAAATTTTCAGGAATCTAAAATTTTTGAAACTTTACTTATTTCGGGAATTTGAAAAAATGGCATTTTGAGTATGTATATTTGAAAATTTTGGTAACTATACAGTTCCTGGAAATTAATATTTTTGATACCTTAAAATGAGGCTAAGCGGCGCATGTGGGGGAAGCCGACGCACCCTTCATTCTACATTTTCGAATGCTTTATTTGCTCCTCCTAGGTATAAAATATAAAGGCTTGTAACGAACAATTGTAAAACTTTAATTGAAGCACGTAGAAGAGTAATTACTTCGTTTTTAATACAGAATTAAGTGTGCACTACTTCCCCCACAAGTGCGCCGGTTAACCCCGGCTTACGATTATTTGAAATTTCTGAATTTTTCTATTTTCATTTAGAGTCCGTTCAAAAAATACGCAAAGCTGTTCCCTGACACTTTTACCGCCCCCTCCCCCTCACGTAAGGCTTTTTCTATAGTAAGTTTATGTGACTTCAACATTGGCGTAACGATCGACGTGACCCCCATCCCCCTCCTCCTACTACCCTGAATACGTTACGTATTTTTTGAATGGTCCCTAATATTCAATTTTGGGATATTCCAATTGCGCTAATATACTCGTATATTTTCGGCAGTCTTATTTATCTTCGGTAATTTGAAATTTCCGAAAATATTATTTTCCGAAAATTTTCTCTTTAGCTAATTATATGTTCTATATTTTTTAACATTCAGAATTTTGCTTTATCAGTAAAATTATGTTGTTCCGAAAAGAAACCGACTCAAAGTGAAGAAATATTCCAGTCTTATTTCGTCCTAATTTATATTGGAAGTAAGAGAGAATGGTGACCCGAGAAGAAGGAGATTCACTGTCTTTTGTTGTAAATTATTGCGTCATATCGCAATATTTTATATTATTTTTCATTGCTTATAAACGAATTGATAAGAGAAAGTGCTTCTTCCAGATTACAAATAATCGGATAATTCATTCTTCGAATTTTTGTTCCAAATACAATTAAAAATAGTGCTAAGTAAAATTTTTTTAAAAATACCAAATAATTATTAATGTTATAAATACATTAAAAAAACATTTTCGAGTAATGTCTGGTTATAAAGACTTCGTTCTTTTAACAGAATCGACTACAACTCTTTCGACGGTAAACATATTCACCACGCTTGAATACCCAATGAGAATTGTTTGATGTTCAAACAAATACATATTTCCATCAAATTTCAACTTGCGGATTCCGCTTATTTAACGAAATCAATTTTGAATTATTTGGAAAAATTCTTCCCTTATGATATTTTGACAACTAAAAATAACTGTATATTATGCAAAAAATTTTATAAACCGAATAACTTGACAACTTGTCAACGAATGGATCTCGTTTAACTGGTAAAAACTATTACCAAGACTCAGTGACGACTTTATACAGGGTGTTTTTTTTATCTTGAGACATTGAAATACCTCAAGAAATATGCATCCAACAAAGAAAATGTCCATAATAAAAACTTTTTATTTTCGAGGGGGAAAAGCGACTCCGCAAAAATTTACACACACCCTACCCCCTAAAAGCGGTACGGGTGGTAACTCTGAAATTTCAAATGGGAACTTATATTTCTTTTTGCAGATTTAAATTCTCCATTAAAAGATACGTAAGTTTTGTCCAAGAAATTTTTTTCGATTCGCGCAACCGAGAGTTGTTCACCCGGGGTGGAATGTGGATGCGACTCCCGCAATCCGAATTCTGTACCTGGCGCCATTAAAAAATGAATTGAAAATTCTGAGGAAATTAAATTGAAGTCTTCTCATTTATTTTTTTTTAATAATAATATGGAAAAATAAGAATCTTCGTTTTACTTTTGTTTGGAAGCGCATTCCTTGAATAGTCAACATTGTCATTTTTTGCAAATGCATCGCCATCTGGCGCGAATCGAACAAATTTTTTCGAATAGAACTTACGTATCTTTCAATGGAGAATCTGGCTAAGCGGTCACAGCTGCCTGCTCCACGGCTTTGTAGAGAAGGGCTCCTTTGTCAATTATCTCGTGGTTCCTGATCGTTGTCAGGAGAGGATCTCTTCCATTTTCCACGATGTGAGCTGTACCCAGGAAAATTCGGTTATAAAGACACAGGATATTTAGAAGTCAGCGTCCGCCTTCGCGGCGTGGGATGAATAAGCGCGGAACGGACGAGTTGATATGCAAGCTCTTCTTCATATGCATGATGTTACGTGTGGCGATATCAAGGGCCGTAAGATCGTTCTTCGTCTATCTTGAAAGCACCATTGATATGCTGTGTCCCAGAAGCATATATCTTTAAATCATCCATATAAAATATATGAGTCACTTTATACTCGCGATAATTAGGTCCGCCGCACAGGTACCCACGAGAATCGCATAGTGCAAGAGACAGTGGCAAAAGTGTGATGCGAAAGAGAAGAGGGCTCATGGTGTCACTCTGAATGACGCCCTTCTGGAAGATGACGCTGTTAGTTGTCACACGATGTTTCCCAGATGAGATAGTAAATCTGATTTTCCAAAGGGGCATCAATTCCTCAATGCATCTCACTATGTGTGGATGAGCCTTCAAGCTTTCTAACAGGCATATGATCAGTCTATGGGAGATTGAATCGTAAGCTTTCTGATAATCAATCGAGGTCATCATCAGATTGCGATTGTTGGCTGCAGCGTCTTTGCAGACGCTTCTGTCGATTATCAGGATTTCCTGACAGCCTGCTACGCCTCTTTTAAACCCACGTTGTTCGTAGATCTCTCTGCACACAGGTCCAATCGTCCAAACAATCCTGCCGTTCAGGATAGCTGTAAAGGTCTTATAAAACGTGTTCAGGCAAGTTATTGGCCTGTAGTTCCTTGAGTTGGACAAGTCGCCTTCCTTCGGTGGGTGTACAGTGCGTCTTAACAGCAGCCATTGCGGAATAGGCGTCTTCGACTTCAAATATGAGGTGAAGATTCAGGCCAGATGTTGGTATGTAGAAGTAAACTTCTTCCACCAGAAGTTCTTGATACCATCCAGTGCGGCAGCGGGAAAGTTCTTCGTGCCCCTCAGTGCTTTCTTCACCTTTTCAGCAGTGATTGGTGGACATTGATCCTTGAACGTTATGAGCTTGTCGCACAGCTCCTTGAAATGCATGATGTTCTCAGTGTCTTCATGGAATGGGTGTTGAACTTCGTAAATCTCTTTCCAAAAAGTTTCTACCTCCTTGGACGTAGAAGGATTATTGACAGAAACAGGTTGATCGCTGAAGAGGCGCAATGGGTCAGCGAGAAACTGTTGATTCTCCCTGACTCATTCTTCCCTCTTCTGTATTCTCTTCCTGGCCTCAGATAACACCTGTATTCTGTCAACAATGTACTGCTTGATAGTTAGCAATTTTGACTTATTCAATGTGTGATGGTGGATAATTACACATTGAATATGGGACAATTTTCTTGTTCAGTTGATGCAAGCGCCTTTTGGTCTTTTGTCAGTCGTCGGCTTTGCCCTTCGATTTGAATCGGCCAAATCTCTCGCCGCATCATGAGCTGAAAAAGTCATGGTCCAGAGATCGGACTCCTCCGAGACATGCTCACAAAGGGCGCCATCCATTTCAGGCAGATATTGGGGCTTAGGAGAGACCTGGATGTTAATGTTTCTCCTCGTCCTGAAATCGCCATCATCTCTCAAGGGACGCCTGATTTCCGTGGTTGGTCTTAATTTGTTTCCACTTCTTTGTCTGCGGCTTGTTCTTGCAGCGGTTGAGGAAGCGTTCCGCGTATATATCCTGTTTGCAAGAGGTTGTCGGTGCGGTTTCGCAACCTCTGTTGCGAAACGTGCGGAAGCTCTGGATGTTTCTGGCTCCACAGAGTGTGCAGGCGCGCCATGTACCTCCCGCGAGCAAGGATGATACTGGCATCGCAGCAATCTAGCAAGTTGTCTCTAAGTCGATCCGTTCACTCAAGACGTCGACCGTCTCGCGGATCCTTCATCATGTCTCCATCCAAATTATTTGCAGCACTCCGGACTCTAGGGCGATCGGCACTGTTTACCGACCCATTGTCGGGTGCTCTGCGCGTTCGATCATCTTGAACCGCATTCACAATTGGGTTTGGTGCTGTCATTGTTGTTCCCATGAGAAGCTAGGGAAATGGTTCGTCCACACTTGCTGAGCTTTGCATGCAATTGTAAGGCTGATACTCTAGAAGGTCCTCCGTTATCCCAGAGACACCGTTTGAGGACACCTAAGGACGCTTTCGGTGGCTTTATCATCGTGTGTGTGTGTGTGTGTGTGTGTGTGTATCTGTGTGTCTACCGGTTGAATCAAATTCGATTATTCGTTGCACTGTTTATAACGACACACCTCGGAACCTGGTACTGAGAGCAGGTTCTTTCCCCGATTAGCCATTGATTTCTATTAGATAATCCACGTAATAGTACAGGCTCTATTAGCCAAGACACACGTGCATCACTGTACAATCAATTCACCGAATTGGAATGAAAATCCCTCATTATCCATGCACTTCACAATTCCTTATCGGTCTATGATGAGATAGACCATTCAATGCTAGGAACTTTATTACGACGACCATACAGAACCCAAATGCTAACACATTTTGAGGCTAGGAATCCAACAGCCACTCCGTCGTCAATTCCAGAATCCGATCTGTATCCGTCCTTAATCATCCAGTTCACTTAGTAAAGACTCAAATCACACCCTCCGTATACTCAACACCAATATAGCCGAAAAATCAGTCAACAGGACACTGATTACACTATGTCTACATGGGCGCTGTTTCTCCGTGCACTGTCCGAGTTTCTCGGTTGAACGTGGTTGCACACAGCTCGAAGAACAGATAGCCAACCGTTTGTTACTTTGTGCGAAGGGCAAGTGTCCCTAGGTGGCCTATACTGGTTACCAAGGTGGCTGGCGCCGCGCCAGCTTTCAGAGCAAAACGTTGCGTTTTTGCAAAATAGTGGGCACTAAATATTCTGCCGAAATTACCGATAACATCTCACAACTGAAAAAATCCTCGAGGAAATCCGCGAGTATGAACTGACTGATTCACAGATTTCCTCGAGGAATCTGAAAATACTCGCGGATTTGCACGAGAAATTTGGAAATGGTTCCTAAAATGAAGGTTATGATAATAAATCTCGCCAAAAATGAAAACATGACAAGTTTTTCTCTTTCTTTCGAAATAGTCGATAAATGGACTTTACTTTATCGTTCATGATATTACTATACATTTACACATATGAGAAATGAAAAGACCGTCATAATGAATATGTTCTAGATAAACTATATTGAAAATAAAGGTTATAATGGATAATAAATTAAAACTCACCCCAACAATTCTTGGAAACTTGATTTAATGACCTTATCTTATTTTTGCACACTTGTTAACTGTGCTAAAAATAAAGCACAAATGAAAACTAAAGTGTATAAGAATGACATATACTGTTCTAAAAATATAATATGAAAATATACGATAAGAATATACTATAAAAATATATTTTTTCTATATTAGCACAGTATTTTTCATTTAGGCTATAGACTATATTTTTAGCACAGTGTATTTTATTTTTGGTATGCACAGTACTTTTCATATATGCTATATTTTGAGCACATTGTATTTCATTTTTGGTATACATAAATATAAAATACTGGGTATACCAAAAATGAAATATACTGTGCTCAAAATATAGAATATATGAAAAGTACTGTGTATAGCAAAAATAAAAAATACTGTGCTAAAGGTTTGGTAAATAGCCTAAATGAAGAATACTTTGTGCAGCAAAAAGGTATACTATGCTAAAAATATAGTATAAATAAAAAATATGATGCTAATAGTATAGCAAAAAATATATTTCTATAGTACATTTTTATCGTGTATTTTTATATATTTTGAAAACAGTATATTTTATTGTTATATAATTTTTATTATTTATGCTGTATTTTGAGCACAGTATCTTTTATTTTGGCTATATTTGTAACACAGGGTATGTACTTTATTTTGCTTTGGACAATATTTGTATTCATTCTATTTTTAGCACAGTAATAAGTGTGCAAAATAAGATAAGGTTATTAAATCCATTCCACAAGAACTGTTGAAATAAGTTTGTATTTATTATTCATTATAACCTTCACTTCTGATTTAATTTTTTCAGAAGATATTGAGAAGATATTATTAAGTATAAAATGAAGAAGAGTAAACATTTTTTTGTGCATCCTGAAAAATGGGGTTAAATTAGTTGTCATGCTGCTTCTAAGACGACGATATATTTCAACTTTTCCGCGAGTTTTCATGGTAACTCCACGCATTACAATCATACGAGAATTAAGAATATTTTAGCATTCGATCAGATTCCTGGATGAAGGTATAGTTGTCGCGTAACTACACAAACTATCTCCATCTAAAAATACCATTTTCGAAATCTAAATACACTTTTTAATTGAATTCTTGTTACTACCCCATATTAGCCATATGGCTTCCGCGGCCATGTTTGTACGGCACCGCAGCGCCCCTTTTGCCGCGGTGAATGTTTTCATTCCCAATACCGTCAGCAGCCATATTCGTTCCAATGAAATCTATTGGCTACAAACTGCCGAAAACCGTAATTCGTTGATAAAATTTAGTTGAATAAATAACAAATATTATCCCTGACGAATTCTCATGCTAAACAAAGTCGTTTCTAAGATACAGGAGGTCGGTTTCTTATGAAAAACGACAACCATCGGTTGAAAAATGATCAAGTTGTGATTTTTTTCATAAAATTGTTCGTAAAATGAACAATTATTTTTAACTGCTAAAGTATCGTGCATAACAAATTTTCCCAAGTAATTTCAAATCAATTTCATGGAATAAACGAAATCTACTAGTTGAAAATGGATGGAAATCTGTATTTGTTTATAAAAAAATAAACGAACTGTCTACCGATATGGAACTCTTCGTAAGACCAACCCCTTTCCAGCTCGTTCAGGGCTAAAGTTACGGAATTTCTCTTGCTCTAGCCCTAGCGCTATACTCGACCGGGTTAGTTTTACGGAAAATTCCGTAAAACTAGTCAGTGCCAAAAATTAAAACTATTTATTTGAAATGGCGAAGCCTTGTATGAGCAGAAAATTTCGAAAATTTCGAATAAAATAAAAACGGTGACATTCTCCATAAAATCTTCTTTCTATTTTTTCGAAATTCTCAAAGAAAAAATAAAGAAGGTTATCTGGAAGGCCCTAAATTATTTATATCCTCCGATAGTTTTTTAATGTTTCTTATTATATAAGGAAGACTAGATATGTAAACTTTTATATTAACTTTTTTTGTGTCCTTCCTTGTTTCCATGTGAAATGTGAAAATTCGATTTTATGAAAAAAATTCTCGTGGGCACAGAAGTGGTTTAGCCTCCATGAAACTCACAGGATGTTTTCCTTATAAGAGGGTAAATTTAACCAATAATTATTGAAAAATATAAGTATGGGCTCTTTGTGAAAATCGACTTGAACTGTAGAGTTTGATTTGAAATGGATCCGGTCTCAAATTTGCTGTTAAATTGTTTTTTTCAAAAATCGGCTCTTGTATATTTCGGACAAACCTAATATTTTATCAGAGAATATGGAAATGTAAAAGAGTCCCTTACCATTATTCTCCGCATATGAAACAGCAATATCCAGCGATAAAATCCCACAAAGTATAAGGAGACTGAAAGAAAATTGTTTCCACATTTTATTGAGAAATTATATAGTCGCAGGAAAAAAGATATCAAATGATAATGTATGAATAAATTATTCGAACTTTATAGAAAAATTTTGTTTGTAGTGCTTGAAATTCAAGGACTCTTGAATAGATTGAAGAAAAATGCGTCTTACTTGAAGCATTTGTTTGAGGATTTATGATAACAAAACCAATACATTACGCTTTAGACTGCCTTCCATATATGTACGAGTATACTTGAGTATACTTGAGTTCACAAAACAATTTATTTTTAACTAAATTCGCTGAGTAAAACTGTATTTTTAAAAATAGAATTAAATAAATAGAAAACTAAGAAACTTGTTCAATAATTTCTAGATATACTTTTCTATAT
>JAUMHM010108967.1:0-21769 GCA_032362435.1 Melikaiella ostensackeni
TGATAAGATTTTATCACCCTGACTAAAAGCGATTATAAGAATACCCTTATTTTTCCAAGCACAAGTAGATATAACCCCGTAATACAGCTAATTAACTGATTTCGTTATGTTTTTATAACAATAGTTACCTGAATATACAGTCTTTATTTATAAACGAAAATCTTTCTCTATTTTGTGCAAACAGAAGCAATTAAATGATGTGAAAGCATTTCATATCTACTGGAAAATTATGATAGGTAAAGGTTTTTAATCCCATAATAATTTTCCTCCTAAAATACTTCCATAAGGGAATGAAAAGGACTTTTCTCTACCTGATGCCGAAAAAGACTGACTTGGACATTGAACTCAAGGCCTGTAGCCTTGAGTACCATAATATATGTATTACTCTTTAATGTACTTACCAATTACTTGTAAAATTCTGATCCGACCTTGGTTCACTAACAATCTTCTATTTTAATTAGAAATTTTTTTTAATGGAATTAATAATGGCTTGGGAGATTCTGGTTTAGACGTGCTGCTCTAAAATTCCGTGGGAAAATTGGGCGGCACCTTCCTACTGGAGTCTCTGCGACCTTATCTGATGTCAGAAAGTCAACCCTGCCACTGTACATATTTATTTTCGACCGTACTTCACCGAAATTATATATTCCAGCAAGAACTTTACCACTCTCCAATATAGCATAGACGTCACCATTCGGACGTTGATAATACCAATTCTTCTTGGGTTGATATAGGCTCAAAGACATTATGTCTTATTCTTAATTGAATTGGTCTATGGGCAGGGAAAGAGTATCTTCGAATTTCAAATAACTGATGGGGATTTTTCTTGGGAATAAGACGAATATATCTCAGTCCCTTAAATTCATGTCCGAGTCCATCAGAAGCAGAAGGTCTGGCAGCAGGAGACCTAGACCTGGCACGAAGAGGACACTTCTCTGGAGAAGGAGACCTGGCAGGAGAATGAAAAGGTCCAGTCCAAGGAATACGTTCGCCATTAGGGTAACAGTCGAACTGTGAACTTAACTCTGAAAATAGAAACACCGGATTAAATTTTTGGTGAAGTACGTTGGTTTATCATGTTGTAGTTGCCATATGAAAAACTACTGCACACAATAAAAATTAAGTTGCAGATGGCCCGCTTGAAATCCCGGACAAAATACGGATTTCCAAAAAATTGTCTGAATTCTGGGACCAATTTGGAATTCTCAGTTTTTTCACCCGACATGTCACTCGACTTTCATTTGGTGACCGCCGACATATGTGCGAAAAAATCGAGCTGACCTGTTAAAATCCGGAATTCCAACATTCCGACAGAGAGAGAATTCGGATCCGATTCGGCCAAGAACGAGAATTTAGGCACTCTGACTTTTAACTGCAAAATTTGAATCAGAGTATATCTTTTTCAGTCAGAAATTTATCTGCTTATGTAGGGACTTAAATCTCAATTTATAACCCTGGCGAATGTTTCAGATAGAAATCTATTCGAAACCGATCCGAACGCACATTTCAGTTCTTTTCAGCCAAAATAAAAAGGATTCTACATCTGCTGGGGTTTAATAACTTGTCTTTTTTTCTAATTCGAAATGGAGAATTACCATGACAGCTTTGGTTTGAGCGAGAGTAGTCGGGAGATAGTTAGTTGCCTTTATAGTTGCTTCTATATGCTCCATCAGGGACAAAAATATACGATTGAAACTATTTGGAAGAATGAAAGTAAGTTAGCTTGCCTACTTATTATTTCTCTTAGTTTTACTAACATTTTTCTAATTTCCCAAGATGTTCCGTGGCCAACTTCGGACCTCCTAATCAGCGAATGAAGTAAAGAAACAAATTTTGCGATAATTGAACTGCAGCATGCACTTCTCCAATATCTTGAATTTAAAAATTGAATTAAAATAAGACTTCATGTTTGAAACATTATGTGTTGCAATTAACCCATTCATTTGAAAATGAAACCATAAACCACAAATTATCCTCATTAATTCTAATCCCAATTTGTCTTTATGATTATATACAATACAAAGATTTGTTATTTCCGTGACAAGAATTGACCTAGTGTCAATACTCAGTTAGAAATTGTGGAAATTTCACCATTCCAATGCAGGCAGTTTTTTGTGTCGAAAAAATATGCGCTCAGCACTAAAAACTAGAGTTTAACATACTACTACCCACCGAGCGCATGAAACCGCCCAGAAAGACAAAAAACAATCTGAAATTTACAGCGTCCAGTTTTTGGGTTCATCGTAATTTTTAGTCGTTCAAATTGATGTTGGTGTATGGATTGAGGAGGATTGCAAACATGCTTCGGATTTATTCGGATTAGGTCAGCTGCATATTTCGAAATGATTCGGATTCGTTTGTGATGAATTTCCATCCAAAACCTTCATCAAGTCTGGTATGGAATGTGGATTGAATCTGACAAATTTTATGTCCGGAATCTATCCGGAGTGTTGAGCTTCCCAACGTTGCTGCTGAGCGGACATTTCTTATTCGCAGAAAGCTTGCTTCAAACTATTGTGCAATCCTCTGTTCTGCAACTGGCAATATATTTCAAGCTATATAGATATGACATTATATTCACCAATGAAGTTGAGGATAACCGCCAAGGATAAGGCCAGAGTATATACGATCTTCATTTTCACCAAGTCGGAAATAAACCAATTAGTGCAGCAATGAATAATTTGTTCAATAGTGTAATAAATGAATACTCTGGTGCTTTATTAACTGATGAGGGAATGGCAGAAATGCTTATCTGCACCTGTCATATCTACGCAATAAATCGGGTTGTATATTCTTTCCAGCCTGTGAAAATTTAGCAGTATTACATATTTTATTTATAAATTCAATCCATGTACGTATTTATTTTACCATGTTTAGTTTTTTGTTCATTTTGAAATTTTCTCTTAATTTTTTATCAAACGGAATAATTTTGATAATTACACTTTAAGGTAAGAGCTTAACATCGTGCAATAAATTATTCTAGAATTTTGAGATTATTATACAACTCATTTTTCAGGAAAATTCGGACTTCACGTGGAAAACTAATACAGTGCCTAGCATAAGGGCCATTTGAAATTTTCTTCTAGAAACTTATATTAATTCATCAAATGGGGCATAGATGCCGACGTGTACTCACCTCAAAAAAAAGTGGTCTGAGCAGGCCGAAAATTGGACCAGCTATGATCCTATCGGATGGTGGTTCTCATACATTGAATTAATTCATTTCGACAAATATTTATTAATGTGGAGGGGTATAATTTTAGACCTTTCGATTTGAAGCCCTATTTCCAAACATTTGTAGCATTTTCCCTGATGCGTCAAAAAAATTTCACACTAAATGTTCCCGATAGATTGTTTTTACTAATTTTCAGATGATCATAACCATTTGCAGAAAAAAAATAAAATTTCACCTGCATTTTTGTAAATCAAAAATAAATTAGACTTTTTCTCGAATTTTCACACTCTTTATTCTTTTGAAAATATTTTAGGAAGAAAGCTGATGTTTTTTTCTATTAGAACTCAATTTTCATAAGTGCACTTTCATTCATCTTTGAGTAATCGAATGATCGAACAATATCTGAATTACAGTCAGTGTAAAATTAAATGGGAATATGCTTTAAAAATTCAATCTGTTGAACTGGAATCCATTAAGTATGTATTAAAGGGATGCTGCTGTTTATCGGGGTGACTGGTTTGCGTTTATTCTTTTCGTTTTGTTCTGCCTGACTCCTTGAAGTTGCAATTAGTTGTCATTCTGTAAATCTTTGTCTTTCTATTCGTTTTTTTTGTCGATAGTTTCAACAGTTGTTTTATTTGCAGGCCTCATTCGCGGTTTCTGTTTTTCGCCATTCGTAAAGATGTCGTACTTCTCAGAATATGAAAACTTCTTGAGTTGAAGTTCTCCATCTTGAGTAGGAATGGAAGCGTGGTACTGGAATGTACCTGGTATCGTAACAGCTTTGTCAAATCTGTCTTTCCGTAACCCGAGTGGCTAATGCATGATTTTCTTTGCTGCTGAAAAAAAATCCGGTTTCCTTACAGTTACTCTTTGCTCACAAGACTAGAAATGCTTCCAAGATGAAATTAATTGACCTTAGCTTCGACACATTTTGAGCAGTTTGATACCCAATGCGAATTTCGGCTCTTATTATGTATGTATATTCAATCTCTCCCTTTTACGGGTTTTGAGGGCCTTCGCTCCCTTTACATATGTTCACATTCCGTCCTCATTCTAACTTACCTATTGCTCATATTTTAATTTAATCTTAAAATGAGCGATCTTTCAGGGTTTTCGTTTCCTTTTACCATAGAATCATAGTTTTCGAAGATTTAAAATTAGCTTTTTATTTGTTCACCTTTCTTTAACAGGATTAATCGTTTGACTCTGCCCTGTACCCTTCCTTTCTCCCAGTTCCTCCAAATTCTTTATCCTTGTCACTCTATTTCATATCCTCATACTCTGCACAGATTCTCCCTTTTTAGTTTCTCTTTAAACCTCAAAGCTCTCCTAATTTGTTTTCTTAACATTTTTCCCTTCCTGATTCTTCCCTTAACATATATCTTGGGCAACTTTAACTAACCCCCATTACCCATCTCAGAAGTCTTTCCTGCACGCTTTCCACTTTCCTATGTTCCATAAAGCCCCAAACCTCCACTCCATAACATAACACCGCCCAAACCAACGCATCAAACATCCAAACCCTCATCCTCCAATCGTCTCTGAACCTTCTCTTTCCTATACCCCATACTTGGCCCATTACTTTACTCGCACATGCGATTCTTTTCCTCACCTGCACCTCGTTTCCCCCTTGTGTCTCAAACCAGAAACCAGGGTAACAGAACTCCGCCACCAATTCCACTGTTTGTCCATTCATCTTCTGAATGTTATCTTTTTTGGTCCTTCTACTTCTGCAGTACATCATCTTGGTCTTACCTACTTTCATCGTCAAGTCTTGTGCTCCCACATACTCTTCGAATGCTCTCGTCATTGGGTTCATCCCCTTCTCATCATCTGCTAACAGAAGCACGTAGTCCGTGTACGCTAGCGAGTATAGCTTGTTAATACCCAGAACCGTTTCCCCCTTTTCTTTCTCCTTAAGCTTCTCCTCTAAGTCTGCCAGCAGCATACTAAATAGTAGCGGACTTAACGGGCACCCTTGCCTAAGACCTCTTTCTGTCCAGAATACCTCCCCTTTTTTCTTTTCTATCTTCAACCTAATCGTGGTTTCTGCAAACGTTTCCTTTCTAATCTCCATCTCTTCCGGCCACCCTTTTCCTTTTCAGACCTTGTCACAAATCCTCCACAACCCTTCCCTAACACTTTCTCCTCCATACTTCATCGCTTCGTTCTCCATGCCATCCTCCCCTGTAGCCTGATTTCTTTTTAGCCTATCTATTGCCTCATACACTTCTTCTCTTGTTATTTTGTTGCCTCCCCTCATTTCTCCTTGGAATATACTTTTTTTCCCACTGATCCTATTTTGCTTTCCTCTAGCAGACCCTTGAAATAATCCGTCCACTCATCCATTCCCATTTCCTCATTCACGCTCTCCCTCCCTCCTCTCTCTCTATTCATTGAATCCCATACCCTACCCTCTTTGATTGCTTTCTCTACTTCCTTCTTGTATTTGTGCTCCACCATTTGCCTTTTCCCATTCAGCAGCATCTCATGTTTTTTTTTCTCCTGTTGTACTCCCCCTTCACCATTTCCTTTATTTTCTGACACACTCTTTCATTCTCTCTTTACCCTCCCTGCATTCCTCGTCCCACCAGCCTCTCTTACCGCCTTCTCCTTCTTTTGTACCTATCTCAACCTTTACCTTCTCAATCGTCCCTTTCAGCTTTTCAATCAAGGAATCTACTCCTTCCGCTTTTTCATACCTAACATTCCTTATTTCCATTTTTTACTTAAACTCTCTTAATTTGTCTACTCCGCATTTTCTCATTTTTGTTTCACTTTCTCCCCTTCCTTCCTTCCTCCCCATGCCTCACCTAAGGCCGCCGCCTATCAGTGTGGCTATTACCGGGAAGTTCTCGGATCCTATCTCATTTCCCACTTCCATACTCCCTATCATATTCCTTACTGTTTCTTCCGCTAGGATTTAGTCTATTACTGTCTCCTTCTTACCTACAAATGTGATCTCCCTTTCCTCATTTCTTTTTGTACTGCCGTTACATATAAACCACCCCGTCTTCCCTATCATATCCAGCAACCTCCTCCCCTACTGATCCATTTCCTTATGTTTGAAGCTCCTTATATAGGCTTCCTTTTTCTTGTGTCAAATCCCTCCCCTTTATTTGCCAGTCCAGGCATTCAGGTCACCTCCTATCGAAACGAACTCATCCTTCTTTTCCTCCGTCCAACTCCTTACCACTCTCCAACTTTCCTCTTCCCGTTTTTTTCTATATACACGTATCACCGCTAATCTGACATTTTCAGCTAGAATCCTTCTCACTATCGTTCCGTCTATTTCTTCCATATCCCCATCTATTTTTCCTTTTACTGCCAATTCCTTTCACACTCCTGAGACCATGCCGCTCATCCCTCTCCCTTCAACGTGTTTCTTGCTGTTTGTCAACCCCTCTGTTTGACCTCCAATCTCTTTTGCCTCTTTCGTACTCCCATCTTTCTTCAGTCGTCTTCCCCTTTTCCTTATTTCTTCTAATTCTTCGTCGCAGAACCATACTTTTCCTTTTGTTTATATCACGTCGCTCCCCATCCATACCATGTGCACCTCTTTCCTCTCAACCCATGCCCTTTGCTCAATCTGCCTTCTCCTTCTCTTCTTCCTCCACATTAAATCTCCTGCAATTCTCCCCCTTCTGCCTCTCAATAATTTTTTCTTCTCAATAACATTCTTTTTCTCCTCTTTACTTCCTACTTTTACTACAAACACCCCATTTTTTTATCCTTTGTCTCACCTATTCTTTTGACCCCTTCTACCCGTACATGAACTCCAATATCTTTCGTCAGACTCTTCATCTCAACTTTCCCTGTTCAACTCACCACTTTTGGTCCCTCAACTACAATGTTATTTCTTTTCTCCGCTCTTTCTTCCCCTTCCATCCTTCTTCCCTTCTCACTCAGTCTCTCTCTCAGTCTTTCATCCTCATTTTGCATGTTATTATCACTCTCTTTCACTACGTCCATGGTCCCTGTTTCCTTCATCATATACTCATTCCTGATTTCTATTTTGCTTACCCGTTCTTCCAACTGTTTTATCTCACACTTTTTCTATTCGTTAACCTCTCTCTGTCTATCCCCTATGCTCTCCAAATTATCCCATACCGTGTCATTCTCCTATTTCCAAAGCTTATCTCACTCTTCGCGCTTCTCTCTTACTTTTATCACGTCCCCCTCACGTCGTCCCCATGCCTATTCATATTATTCAGTCTCTTCCTTGTTTCCTCTCTAAACCCTCTCATGAGAGCTTCCAGTTTCTCAAACATCCCCCTTCACCCCTATCAATTTCCGATGTTTTTCGTTTAGTCTCAACTTTCTTGCTATCATTTCCCCTTTCTAAATCATCGTCGCCTTCTTCTCTTTTTCTTTTATGTTCCCCTTCGCTGCTAGTCACGCTTGCCTTTTTTGCCATTCATCCAAACTCCTATTCGATTCCCCTCCACCTAGCCTGTTGAGACGCTGTAGGATTAATGGTCTCCCGCGTCTACGGCCCGTGCCTGGTTCGTTTGTCGCTGCCATCCCCTCCTAGGTTGGCATCTCGAACCTCTCCTCACCGCAGCTATCATTACTTTCATCAACATCACACTTCTCTCTACTCATCTCGCCATCTGCCATGCCCGCTCTTATTTCGACTAACGATGTCTGTTCTGTGCGTTTATCCGGTACCTGTAGCCCGCTGACGACAGATTGTGGACTTCGTACCGTCGGCATCCTACCTTACCCAATGTGCATAGACGTTTCCCGCTCCTTACACAGAAAAAACTAGAGTTTCAAATAGAATCAATTTTCGGATTCCAATGGAGATGCAACAAAACAGAATTATTCCGGTTTTAAATTCACTTATTTTCGAAAATGTGTCCAAAGGAATCGAATCATGTCGTCCAAAAGAACCACTTTTGTTGACAGATTGGCGCGAACAGAAACAAGTTTCAGAGAAGTAACTTTCCATTTGACAATTATTATAACTCAACAAAAAAGTTTTGAAGTCATAATGTATTTGTTATAGATACAATAACGAAGATAATGAATAAATAAACTCAAGTTGTGAAGATTTTATGGGATTTGGAATGATACAAGGACTTTTCTATAAACATCTTTTTTAGGTTAATTTGTGTGTTTATAAACTCAAAAGCACATTCATCAGCGTGAATTTTTGGGTTGGAGACATTCGACCTAAGATGCTAGATTATACAGGAGTGCTCGACCGCCATGTTCGTACCACTGTGATTGGCGCACAATTCAAGTTATGATTTAAAAACAAATTGTGATTGTGATTGCATGTTGGTGCACTGCAATACACCATTGTTGATTCATAAATTTTCATTAATTATTATACTTTGTAAATAGTAGTGGGTTAGAATCCAACCTAATATAATTGTTAAAGTATACATCTTGAACTTTGCGCCAAATTATAAGGTACGAAAATAGCGATTAAGGAAGTACCCTCGGTACGTAGCAAGTTATTGAGAGAACGCTTCGACTTGTTATTGACTCACACAGTCACAGTCATAAGTTTGGCAACGTAGCGCTTCTACCCCGCCCTTATTATGCTAGAGCACGTGGAGCGGATGCGACGTTGCCATATCCTCAGTTCGCTGAAGTCAGTCATACATTTACGGTATAAATTTTTTTTCTATTCTTATAGACTCTGAATAATACTTTTTGAAGCAGATATGGATTTGGGAAAACATTTTATATATCTCAGAATTATTTCAGAATTCTTTCATTTTCCAATCTTTTTATATACGACAAAAAGTGCGTCTTCTCATAAGTCACATGTTATTTTCAATCATTGATTTTTCGATGAAAAAGCTCTGAAAGGTTCCAAAATTTTAACCAGAGCTTCAGTGCATTTTAATACAACTGTCATATCAGTATCAAACGATTCTCATTTGTAATTCTATTACCGAGGGTACTCCCTTAAAATGGCGGTAGAGCAATATTGTATAATATATAACCTCAATTCGACCCTAACTACGATTTTTAGACTGGGCGAAAATCCAGACATCGGTTTTGCGTCGCATGGGGCATGAAATATAAAAGTGAATCCCACATTGAACTTCATAAATACATAATTACGAGCATATAAGTCAGAACTCGTATTCGTAAGAGTAAAAAATGACGGTAGTTGATTTTAAAAACGTCCGTCACAGAGGCAGCTGCAGTAGAAGCTGTGAAAGATACACAAAATAGCTATGATAATTCCGAGGTCATGCTTGTATATTTTGGCGGGAAAATTATATTATTTCGTGAAAATGGTCAGGTCTTGTCTAAAAATGTTTGCTAACGCGAAAAATTTGTTTGAGAAATGCTTTGCTAATTTCGAGGTTATGGTTGCATATTTTTGGGGAAAAATTATATTATTACGTGAAAATATTATTTCGACGGAGAAAGATGATGTCTATTTCCCAATTGAACGTATTGGTGATTTTGAAGTTATATTCTCAATATTTATTATTTTGCTCTTCCTTTCCTCGTGAAAATAAAGACCGAAAAAATACCGATTCCAAACCGCTTGCAGACAGGGTTTGAACTTTTTCTGGTATGCACCTCTCAGTCTGTATCTGGCTTACTTTTATGGTATTGAAATAGATACTACTCTCTCTGTCTAACACATAGCTCTGCATCTACAGACTCTCTGGGTAGGACGAGGGGCAAATAAAACGTGGTCTTCTGGGGACCAGAATATGACTATTTGATACCGCTTTGAAACCAACGTCTATACCTGCTTACTGTAGTCTTTTTTCGGTCTTTATTTTGACGAGGGTTGAACTGCTGAAGAATACAAAACGGTCATTCAGATATTTTTCTGATAATTGGAAGAAGAAAAGAAGTGAGACACGATGTGAGTTTTTATGAGAATTCAGTAATATTTCTATAAAAGAATCCATTTCCTTCAGGGAACACCAATATAAGCTCAAAATAATGAAACTTGTAAGGTTTTAAATAAACTTCGTAATATTTCAATGAAAGAATTCATTTCCTGCAGAAAACGCCCAACATAACCTTAGAATTATGGAACTTGTGAGGTTTCAAACGGACTTAGTAATCTCCGATAAAAAGATCCATTTCCCGCTGAAGACAATCAACATACATTCAAAATGATGGAATTTGTCAGTTACTAAAAGGACTTTGTGATTTTCCTATAAAATAATTCATTTCTCCCAGAAAACACGCAACATAACCTCAAAATATCAAAACTTGTGAGGTTTCGAAGGGACTTAAGGATGTCGTCCCATTATCGCGTTTTTCTGTTGGTTCTGAGTCCGCGTTTGGTCTCTAGGCGTTTTAGCTAATGGCATCCTTCTAGTCATTCTCAGACACTCTGTCATTGGCTGCAATGCCTAGTGACAAAACGTCGAACGCAGAACTAGGCGGAAAAACCTGACACGGGATGGCACCCTCAATTATTTTTCTATAAAATAATCAATTTTCCCTTGCAAACGCCCAACATAACCTTAAAATAATGGAACTTATGAATTTTCAAGGGGTCTCAGTTATTTTTCTATAAAACAATCCATTTTCCCCAGAAAACATCCAACATAACCTCTAAATAATGGAACTTGTGAGGTCCCGTTATCGCCTTATTCTGCTATTTCTGAGGTCTGCGTTTTGCCACTAGGCATTTCAGCCCATGACATCCTTCTAGTCATCCTCAGACACTGTCATCGGCTGAAATGCCTAGTGGCAAAACGTCGAACGCAGAACTATGCAGGAAAACGCTGACACGGGATGGCACCCTAAGTGATTTCTCTATCAAATAATCCATTTCCCCCAGAAAACATCCAACATAACCACAAAATAATGAAACTTGTGAGGTTTTAGAGGTACTTAGTGATTTTGTTATAAAATAATCAATTTCCTGACAAAAACATCCAATATAAAGTCAAAATGATGGAACTTGTAAGTTCTGACAAGGACTCAGTGATTTTTCTATTTGAAAATTTCATTTCCCGCTGAAAAAAAAATCCGGGACTCTGACCCCAGTGGCATTTGCAGAAATATGGGGTGTGAAAGAGCCTTTACGCCTGATGTTATTGTCAACTGTTTCCAGATAAACCACTTCCGACTAACACCTGATTTTGACAGATTCCAAAGGAAACAGTTTTTCAGTAGAGCAGCAACATCATAGAACCCGGAAATGATATCTATTGATCGTACTTTTGGTGGCGTCTAATTAAAATGTTCAATACATCTATTCAACTAATTTCATAAGTTCTTTCTATAGGAGCAGTTGAAACCGAATTATGAAATTTTCAAAAATAAAAAAAATATATATATAAATAACCAGAATTTCACTCTCAAATTCGAACATACCACTCTAAAATATATCCCTTCCAATAAATAAAAATGAATAAAAAATAACAAGAAGGAATGAAAAAGAAAGCAGTCTCCAAAAACTTTTCCTTTTTTTCTTTCTTTAGCCTTTGCTTATTTTTATCTTTTTTGAATTCACTATGGAACAGCATTCACCGAAAGGCTTTTTTTATACATTCAGTGTGAGGTCTTTTCTCAACATGTCGAAATTCATGAGGAAACCAAGATATTCTGCCCATGAGAGCTGACTGTAGACTGAACCCATTTTTTTGCATTTTAAAAGTCTTTTATTAAAAGATAATGTTTTCCATAATACGCCTTGATTTCGGCATATTTTCATGGCTGTGGAGCGGGACCACAAACTCGCTTCTCGAGCGGTGTGAGTAGAAAGTACTTTATACTCTCTGGGGAGTGGAAAAATGACGTCAGCAAGAGAATATGGATTATAATTATCTTAGTGTGTGAATATCGTATTGCTTTTCAATGTATAAAGCGCGCCCATTTAATCTTGGAAAATTTTGCTTACATAGGAAGCGATATTCGTAATAATACACTCATGGCTTCATGAGGAACGCTCATGCACTGGTGAAGTTAAAATATTTAGGTAACATACAAGTTCCTTGCCCCTCGTTCTAAAAAAAGGCTCTTTATGGCCATTTCATTCGTATTTCAGAAAATGAATTTTCGTTTGTACGTTAATCATGAGTTTTAATCATAGTTTATTTATGTTTGAAATATGCGAAATTTTCAAAATTTGGAATACGGTAATTTCATGGCTTTCTATGGGGGGATGGCTCTCAACCATCTTAAACTCACGCACTTAAATGATTTTGAAAATTAAAAAAACGAATGGAAATTTCCAAGTTTTGAGTACGGCAATTTCATGGTTTTCTACAGAGCGATGGTTCTCAGCCACCGCGAACTAACAGAGTAGAATGATTTTTAATATTCAAAATATAAATCAAAATTTTAGGTTATCTCGGAAACGGTGAGAGATACGTAACTACCAACAGAATTTGTAGGGTTTTATATAGGAAGATGGTCCTCGACCACCCCGAACTATCGCAGTAGAAAGACTTTCGAAATTCAAAAGTGTATAAAAATTTTCTCCTAGGCTAATTTTATGGGAAACTTCGAGTGTCTAGGCTGAAGAGTAAATGTTAGCCGTTTTGACTCAGATTAGGAGGACTTTCTATTTCTGGATGTTGAAACCAGTATAGCGAGTGGAAATAAATGATTTCTGAAACAAAATTTCGACCAGATATGCATATATAAGGAGGAGCCTGATAAAGAAGGGATAGATGCAGTAGATAAACAAAAGGGAGCTGAAAGAGATAGACAAAAAAGGCTGGATTGATAAATAGATAGAAGACGATTGACGTAGATAGACAAGGGATAGACTGAGATAGAAAAAAAGGGATTCAAAGGGACTTTCCTTAATTTGAATAAGCGAAATTTCACACAGAATCAGTGACATACTTTTAGTTTTTTGATCAGTGATAATTCACGAAGAATGAATGATTGTTCACTGAAATTTCAGTCATAATTCAATTATTTCTCAGTAGGAAAAGTTGTCGAAGTTTCAGTAAGCTTCAGTGAAATTTGAATAACATTTTCTACAGAAATAACAGTGAAATATGTCTGACAGAAAAGTGATAGATCATCGATTCTCAGTAAAATTTCACGAGTACGTCACTGGTTTTCAGTGAAATTCCACTGCGAATCACTGATTTTCTGGAGATTCGAATTCAGAATTAGGCAAAGAAGTAAAAAAAGGATAGACGTGGATAGACAATGGGTAGATTTATAGTAAGATTTTAAAAGAGATTGGTGTCAGCAGGGATTGACAAGGAGATAGAAAAAGATAGACCGGGATAGATAAGGGTCATACAGGGATGGAGGAAAGAAAATTGACAAAGGTAGGTGTAAATCTGGATTGCAAGGGAGAGAGATGAAGATAGAGAAATGGAGATGAAACGAGAAAGAAGTAAAAATATATTGACAATAAGATGGTGAAAGATAGAATTGGATAGTCAAGAGATAGAGAGGAATGAAGCTGAATAGACAAGGTGTATAAGTATATTTAGGGTAGACAAGGGATAGACTGACATAAATTTTCCTTATGTGTTTCTATCTTAGAGATAGAAAATAATTGATAGTGACAGGATTTATATCCGCTTAATTCCAGCAGAGTAGAAATAGTCTACAAAATCACGAAAACGATTCACGTAATTGAAGAAAGGAAGAAAGACAGAACATACTGATATGGTGAGTTTTCCAGATGGGAATAAGGTAAAGGAACCAGCTACTAACTGCGAACCATTTGTCAAGAAAAAAATTGATTTCTGTTAACCTAAATCAGCCTAAACTATAATTTTGTATTAATATTAGTAAGAGGCATTGAGTATGTCTCAATTAAGTCTATAAAAAAAAACAAGGAAATAAAAAAAAAGACAAAATACTGAAAGTGGTAAGAATTTAATCTTCGAAATCGACATTAAAAGCGTACTCAATGATTGATACTATTGTCCTGTATATTTTATCATAAGAAAATATATTGTACTCATGATAATAACATTTCCTTAAATACAGTCATCTTTTCTAACCGTGCCGCCCCAAGGTCTGGCGGCACAGTAACGGGGGCTATTACAATCCAGTTTCAACCGAATTTAGAGTTACGAGTGAGTTACACTTAAGACCGTATATATAGTCTCTGAACCCAACACCTTGGTATTTTTACAATCTTTCAAAAATTATCAAAACATCTATGCTAATGTATCGATGCAGCACATAATACATAATTAATACTTAAACATGTACTTAAATGTAATGAACAATTCATAGAATCAAAATTGATTACCATAATAATAATAATATCAAAAATAATATGAACGGCTATCATTTTTTGAGGTTATGTATCATTGTTATGCCGAAATTGAAAATCATGCATTAACCAGTAAACTGGTTGCAATCATTGTTATATTGTTGCTAAATTCAATATTTACCTCTTAATGCATACGTTCTCAACAACTTACTTTAGAGGTTGCTGGCCCCTTCAACATTTCATTGGAAATTTGAGCTATTTCCTGAAGCATCGTTGCCGAAATCGGTTGACACGTGTCTCGTTTTTGAATGAACCTTTTCAATAATTTGCCTCTAATTTAGCATTCTCAGCAGACCCCATTGCTTTTTTGTTTTTCAACTCAAAGTCGTTGAATTTATTGATAACTTCATCGGCGCACGGAACAATTTTGCGTGAAAAACGTTTACTTATTTTGTATTTATTTAAGATCGCATTTCTGGATGCGCCGTTTTTGATTTGTGACAAAATTGAATATTCTTCGCTCATTTTCATATTTCAAACAATTTCATTTCTATAATAAAGTGTACGCAATATATGTAATGAGAATTAAGAAAAGCAATACAAATTTTATGATAAAAGAATTCATGGCTACGCTCAAAAACTTTCCTCTTCATTAAATTCAGTCTTTTTATTATTCTTTATTGCTTCCAGTACTTTGAAAACCTCAGTTGTATAATAGTCCTTGAATGAGTAATATTGTGTGTTTTCAAGTTTTTGTAGGCTAATTTTGTCTCTGAAATATATTTTCCCAAAATTTTTACTGAGGTTGAACATATAACCGGTAATTTTTCAAAGCCATATATTTTTCAGCTCTTTTTCACTTCTAAATTTCGGTTTTTTGATATGCAAACAACTCAGACAGCGATATTGATCTTTATGCAATATTTGTAAAATGTTTGAAATTTTCGTGAAATCCTTATAATTTTAATTTAGAAAATCTTTGAAATCTTTTGAAATCTTTGTGAAATATTTCTGTAATCTTTGAAATCTTTGTGAAATATTTTCAGTTAGGATTAACGTTTATCAAAGATCACAGGTGGAAATTGCCAAGACTCACCATTGGTGCAATATTGGACCCATACTGACCACCATATTGGGGAAATGTAGGCGACCAATATTGGTCTAACGTTGGTAAGAGCTTGGGGTGCCTACACCCGTGCCAAGATACGGGCTGCCAATAATGGCCCAATATTGGACGAACTCTTGGAAAAATAAAATCGCCAATATTAACAAATGATAATTTTCGTTAATAATTACACAAAAAAAGAGTGAGGTTGGCCGAGCCCTAGCTGTGGTTGCCTCAACAATAGTATATTGAAGAATACGGCCCAGCCATATCTATGGTTGCTGCATCCATAGCGGCTGGTTGTGTTGCCTTGGTTGCGTGAGCAAAGGGATATGGCTGTCCTGATCATAGCAATGGATAAGAAATCCGATCCGAGATGGTTCTGAGATCCATATCAATAGTTGATGCAACCTAGAGCCATGTTTTATCGAACGAATCAGATAGATGCGGCGTAACAGTGATTATGGTCTACACAACCATTGGGCATTGCTGAATTAATTATGAGTAATATTTTAGGGTAATATTAATGAAAAGTAAAACATGAATTTAAAATCACGTAGTATATTTTATTAAAATACATAAATATAATATTGCCTGAAAAATTAAGATACGTATGTGTAAAAAAACTCAAAATAATTAGATTCATTAATAATAGCACTGAAAATTTTCAAATTAAAAATTTTTCAAATTTTTTGTGCATGGAAAAAAAATTTCTTCCAATTTTTTTTGGGTGAAGTTTGCCGAAGGAATAAATAAGAAAAAATGTTTTCTGTCGAAAAATAATATTTCGAAAAATGACGAAGAATGCACTTTTGTTAATTTCCATCTAAAAATGAGAAAAACTGTTTTTCATTGTTTCATTTTTGATGCTCTTTTCAATGAACTAAAAAAACACATATTTTCAAATTTCGAACAAAAATCTGATGATTACTGATTTCGATACGCATCGAAAATTTTGATGGTTTTTTTGGTTCAAAAATGGCTCACGTTTCAGACTCCGTAAAAAAAAGATGAAAATTTTTGTTTGTAACTTAAAAATATGTACTTCTTTCTCTAGTTCATGAAAAAGAGTAACAAAAAATTTTAAAAAAATGAAAAACATTGTTTTTGGCAACTTTAGATACAAATGATCGAAAATGCATTATTCGTCATTTTTTGAAATAATATAAGTCGATGAAAAAAAAAATTTTCTTACTTTTTTCCCGTCGTTCGAAAATTTTCAAATTTATAATTAAAAAATTTTTTTTGTATGTGAAAGAAAATTTTAAAAATTAAAAATTTTCAATCGTCTTATCCAATGGTGAGAAATTGTTTGAAATTTTTTGTTTTGGAATTTGTTCGTAATGCCACAAAGAAACTTTTCAGTGCTATTACCAATTAATGTGATCATTTTGAAGTTTTTTGGCCTTTCCTGATATATACATCCTATAACATGGCATGAATGTTCTCAATTACAGTTTTAACAACACCAAACACTGGCAACAATTCATCGCTTCCTTCAAGTCGCATCAGAACGCAAGTTCTAGGTTGATAGGTCTGTCCATTCAATTTAACCCAGTTCAATACAACGCAAGGTCCGTTGAATGATTAAGTCAATGAATCTTTAAAGAGAGCGTAGTTGTCGCAGTGCGAGAATGATCGAGACATTCGCATGGCCCAACAGCATTGTTTGGGGTCAGCCCTCTTTTTGACAGTAGTCTGTGGCATAATGCAAGTTGCTCCATCATACAAAGCGTGTGAGTTATGTTTCTCCGACTGCTGGTTGCATTTGCCTCTTTCATTTTTCTCTATGTTTGGATTCAAACTTGAAGGTACTCAAATTGATTAATGGTTGAGACTCTTCCAGCAATGAGCCATAATGTACCCATAAATGACCTTTGGACTTTATATTATCCTGTGGAAAAAGGCTTTTGAAAAGACAGTGATGTTCTTTGACTAAATTGCGTAGAAGCGAACTGCAGCTCTTTTGCAAACGTCGGGACAAAATCAAAGGGGGGGGAGGGATTTTTTATTACATTGTCATTGTAAGGGAAAGATCGTAATCTATCATTCAGTACGTCCAGTGATAGTTTTTTATCTTTGAGGTTTTTGTCCGTCACGTAATGGTGCAAAATCAAACACATATCATGATAACCTTGACCTCCTGGACCTTCATGCAACCAATCAGAATAAAAGTTTTCAGCTGTTTTATAATAGTCAACATCGTCCCAAACAGATTCTTCCTTTGTTCCACTTTGTTTCTGACTCAATTCAGCAACATCATTTTCGTAGGATTTCCGTCTGAAATTTTTTTCATCAAAATCAATACGCGCTTGAAATTTATAAACTTTACAGAGTCTACAATAGTAATTCGCAGTAAATTCTTCCACAAAACCAAGAATAGAATTAAGGCCAAGATTATCCCCCACAATAATCCTCAATGCAAAGTAAATTCTTTCTGTCCCATTAGGTGTGTCAATCAAAATACCTTTTCTTTGTAGAAAGTTGAACTCATCTACGACAATTTGGAAAACATAAGCGTTTTTATACTGAATTCTGTCATTCGAAAGAAAAAGGAGAGCTGTGAAAATATTTTCAAGCAATGAATTGACTTCTGGAGAAAAAAACACATTACAGAGTAATAAACTGCTCCAATTTTATGGATTGAAGCATGTGGTCCAAGCGGATTATTTACTTAAAAGTCATCAAAGTAGAGCAATAGAGGAAAAACTACTTTATCTTTGAAATGAGTCTTCTTCCTTTGCCATAGTTTCCCTTGTACAAAATTTTCTAAAATTTCGGTTTCCTGTTCCAACTGCTCTACGTATGACTTAGTTTTAGAATAGAGTTCTGGCAAACTGAAAATTCGTTGTAATACTTTTCTCATGGGAAGAAACTTGGCATGAACGGGGACTATTTGTTTAAAACCAATACCTCCTTTAACTCTATTATCGACTTTGGCACCAATGGTGTGATCTTCGGGTTTTACAAAACAACCAGTCTCACTTAACGCTTTTAATCTTAAGTGCTCTGAACTTAACGATGAAAATGGATCCAATAATGAATCTGACTGCTCATCTATAGAAGAAATTCTCACGTCATCAACATTTGGATCCTTTAATGTCTCATGCAACTTAATTTTCGGACATGAAGACAGATCAGTCAAAAGCTTTACTGTATCGTCAAGCGCAGTCTGAACATAGTTTCGAGGCAGTTGAGGATCTGCATACAATCGAGCACAGTATTGAATTACAAGCCCTCTAGTCGAAATTTCGAAATTACTCGCGTCTAACATGCAAGTTTCTTTATCATCGACACGAGAACTAGTACCTGCCTCGATTTTCGATGCATTACCACTAGAAAATATAGTAGAGACTTCTGGGAGACAATTTGACCGAACCACATCATTGTTGCAGTTATGCGTAGCGAGATGTTTTTTTAACTGACCACAATTTGAAAATAATCGACAACAGTTTTTTCCTCCACACTTAAAACTATCAGTCTTATTTTTACCATGAACAAGACAAGAGTAAAAAAATAAAGCCTTTATAGATTGCACGGTGTCTGAACACTCCCCACAAACAGGCATGGCGATGAGAAGTATGAACTTAATCAAATTAACAGTGTAATGTCTTGATTAGTCTCTTCACTTCTGGGAGATTTGCTGCAGGGCTGATCCTATCAAAGGGTAGATGGATGTCGAATAGTACCTTCTGTAATACGATCCACTGCCGTTGACTTTGAAGTGGGTATTTGCAGTGCAATGCAAAATAACACTTGAAGGCCACTTCAAAAGCACACAAGGAACTTTCCACTAAAATAGGCAATTCATCTATGATGACGTAAGATGCTTGGAATTCTGTTATTGAATTGCCAACAAGAAGAGGAAAAGGTTGAACGTGAAGTCCCCTTTTAAATGCACTTTTTTTATGTCGTCCAATTCTTTTTGAAAGTCTCGATTAGTCTGCAAAAAAGTTGTACAAGTTGATTACAATATATAAGAAAACACTGCGTAATGTATGGTACTCAAAATGAGATAGATGCGTACCGGAATTAGATGTAAGAATCCCTGCTGGATTTGAGCTCTATTAGGTCTTCAAATCTTGGTTTTTCTTTTTTCACCGTCCTCTTCTTGTAATTTCTGCACCTTCACAGGAAAGACAGAAAAAAGATGGACAAATGGACAAACTTTCGAGGTAATCAGGATCACACTCTAAACCAGGAGAAAAAACGATTTCAGTTGCACAAAAATTGAGAATATTTTCAACAAATGTATAAGAACCATAATAATGATAATTGAACAAAAGACAAAAACATACCAGGTGCTATCTCAATTTTTGCCAGTTCTTTTTTAACTTTGCCTGCGAAAGTATCCCAATGAGAGAAAAGCCTTAACCCTTTCTCTTCAAAGCGCGTATTGAAGTGCAGATCCAGCTATAACAAAAGAAGAAAAAGAAAATTTTACCTCTTCTACTTCTACTTCTTGTTTTCAAAAAATTTAATTTTAAGGAACCTGGTAAATTAAAAAAAATTCCTATGGACGAAAAAAATGCTGAAAATTTTTTGCATATACAGTTTTTGATAACGAACAATATTGTAAAAACGGAAATTGGAACAACAAAATATTGTTGATTTTAGAATTTTTTGAAAATTTTCAAAGATAAAATTTAAAAAATTTGATTAATTGCGCATTTTTAATGTGCAATTCAATGTAATGTAAATAATATAATAAGTATAAATGTTATTTGTACACTAAAAGTGCACAATTAACCAAATTCGAAAAATTCTAAAATCAATAAAACTTTTTTTTTCTATTTTTATTCTTCTATTTCTATTCTTATTCTATTCCATTTTTTTTTGAATTTCTATTCAGTTCATTATAAGAAACTGTACTTGTAAAAAATTTCCCGATTTTTTGTTCGTTCATAGGAAATATTTTTTCATTCTCCAGATTACTTAAAATTCAATTTTTCTAAAAGAACAAAAAACGACATTTTGCTATTTGAGGATCTTAAAATAAACATGTCAAGATTTATTTTCAGTTAAAAAAAAATAAAAAATGTTCGATCAAACCGATAAATCTTTCCATACTCTGCATTGATGATTATACCTGCTAGCTTTAGTCTGGCGGTATTGTTGGAGCCTTTTCCTTGATGAAGTGCTATCAAGGATTTACCCTCGGCACATGTGTTCAGTAAATCAAGTAGAGCCTGAAAGCAGTAGAATTACAAATATCAAATATTAAATTATTCAAAGAAAAATAGAAATGGTATGCCGAAGAATTAAAATTATAAGTTTGGAAATTTTTTTAGAAACTTAAATAATTTTTTTTAAACTTAGAATGAACTTTAGAGTTTTCTTCATTTCATCTTTATATTCGGCAATATGAATATTAAATATTTGGAAATTAAATATTTTAATATTTGGAAAAATGAATATTGAATAAGAGACATTAAGACATGATGTTGCTACTTACAGAACTTTCCTTCAGTCGCTTTGCAGGTGGAGATGAAGAAGTTAAGGGTATTGCAGTTTGTGCAACTCTCTGAGAATAATTTAAAGAAACGTTAGGATCCTGATAATTCTGCACATCCAGGAACTGGGATGAAGTGCTGTCTAATGGTTCGAGCAATTCAATATCCACATTCCATGCCAAGTCATTAGGATTTATGGACACAGTACGAGACCTTTGCAGAGGCTGGCTATTTAAAATTACTTCTTCGCAATAAAGAATATTTTCAGACTGAAAAAAATTATATGAAAAAATTATAAATTTAACACCTGAAATTAAAGAAGTGATTTCTTAAAAATAAAACGGTGGACTCGATCACTCAGCATTCCAACAATTAGAGGGTTCGAGACGCATCCTCAGGGGTTGGTTGATCTACATGTCGTTAAAAATTTCGTAAGAAAAAAGCATAACAAACCACTTGTAAGAGAGGTACTCTCTCACAAAAGTTCCTCACTCTAGATGCGAATAACGCCCTATTCTCTTCGGCTTCAATCATTTTTTCTAATAGGAAGGGTCAATCAACTAGCCACTTTAATCCCTGTAAGTCTTCAATTTTTGCAGCTAGAAAAAGGGAAGAAAGAAAGGGGAAAAAAGCACGTGTTGCTGAATGTTGAGATTGCGTCAAAGTGGCGCTAACCTAAAACTAGAGCGCGAATTTCGAGGTTAGAATTTTTATAAAATAAAGCCAGTACGTGAGCATCAAACTTACCTTCAAAATCACTTATATACCATAATTGGCAAAACCAATTTTGTTGAGCAGATTTCTGCACTGTGCGTCCATTTCTATCTCCTCCACACAACAACAAAACACAATGCACTAAAATGGCGCTGAGCGTGGGATGCATCCAA
>JAUMHM010108991.1:0-21762 GCA_032362435.1 Melikaiella ostensackeni
CCATGGGAGCGCATCAATTGGAACACAACAATGTTAGAAGAATTGATGCGTCTCTACTATGAAAGCGCGAAGTTTGAGACTAAACGCCAAAAGGGACACAATTTTAGGACAAAGTTCGCTGCGATGAATCCCCAAATAGAGAAAGTTGCAGTAAGAGATCTTATTACTAAGGTTGAGGACATCAAAGAAAACCTACTAATCTCAGAAGAATGCACAATAGAACCATGTTACTAAAATCATCTACCCTCAGAATATCGAGACATTGGCAACAGCTGTATCGGATGAGTTTATAGACTCTTGACGGCAGAGACTTGATGTTATTACTGCTAGACTGCCTCGGTACATAAAGAGTAGTGCAAGAAAGCAGCAAAATCGAACCTTTCAGGTAGATGGAAGGGGGTTCTATCATGAGCTAAGTAGAGAGCAAAATATCCAGCAAGTCACCGAAGTTCCTCATTCAGAAGACATGGCTGATTACTGATCGGGTGCTTAGGGAGAAACAAACAGAAGCAGCTTAGGGGTTCCAACTGGAGAAACGAAGCGCAAGCAATAACCCTACAATGGAGCCTACTAACATCACAGACTCAGACGTTTTAGCGGTTTTGAAAAGAGCAAGTAACTGGAAAGCCCTAGGTCTGGACATGGTGCCTAACTTCTCGTACAAGTACCTGATAAGTGTGCATCCTGCGTTGGCAAGGTGTTTTCAAAAGATCATCCCACAACCAGTTCCGATGCCAGGCCTTTTGCACAAAGGCACCACGTATACTATATGTTGTCTCATAAACCACACGCTCAAAATCCATCTGAATTCCGACCAATAATCTGTCTTCCAACAATTCATAAGGGCCCTACAGCTGCAATTGACTACAAGCAAGCGTTTCCTTTGGCGCCACACGACTATTTGTTTGAAGTTTTGAAAGTTTACAAGATCTGCCCACTTATCATCGACTTCTTACGTCGCACGATGATACTTTGGGGAACAAAAATCGAGTATTACGATCATGGGCAACCAAGGATCACTAGATTAATTCGCATTATCACGGGTATCTTTCAATAAGGCTAAATAGTATGTCTCATGGGTTCAGAGTACATGATAACAAGGATGATCATCAACTAACCCATCTTCTTTACTTGGATAACTTAAAACTGTAAGCTAGTTCAAACAAGAAACTACAGCAAGTGATTCATGTCACGAAGCAGTTTTCCAATAACATCCACATAGAATTGGGCTGTAGAAATGCAGAACAGTGCATGGGATCAGGGGAGAAATAGGGACCGCAGAATCAGAGGACGAGAACGAGGATCACATCGAGGCTATGATTGAGGGTGAGTTATATAAATATCTGAGTACTCTTGAGTCTAATGGTATTTAGCATAAGATAGTTAAGAAATGCCTAAAGACTGCCTACACTGCGAAATTCAGATTGGTTCTGGAAAGTTCTCACAATTTGGCCAATAAAATGAAGGCTATTAACACCTATGCCATCCCTATGCTGATGTACTCTTTTGGGCTCGTCAAATGGGCGAACACCGACATTGAAATGATAAACAGAACCATCTGCGTTGAAATGACTAAGCACCGAATGCACCACAGTAATTCAGCAATTGACAGGCTAGTTCTTCCACGTCACAGAGGGGATCGAGGCATTGTACATGTCAAGAAACTGTGTATATTACAAGTTATACAGTTGCAAGACTATGTTAACAGCAAGCGAGATGTTGCGCTGTAGAACACCATCTGTTAATGGTTGTCGCGTAATGGCTCAGAGAGAGTACACGCACAGGCATAATGATGTAGCGGGCATTATACATCAACAACTTGCCCTAAACCTAGGACTCTTAACAGAATAAATTCCATTCTATAGATACATTCCTGTGCCAGTTTTAGGAAATGAAGACTATATCTTGTACTGGGATGTTACTATCCAGACGGATCATTATGTCCGAGTCAATCGACCAGATATTGTCATATGAGAAGGAAACGTGGAAAAGTTTATATCATCGACATTGCTCGTCCACTTAACCGGAACTTGCAGGCAACTTATACAACCAAGGTCCACAAGTATAGCGAGTTAAGGCATGAAGTAAAGATAAGGTGGAGAAATGTAAAACATGCATCCATTCATCCTATTGTGATATCGGTGACAGGCGATGTGCACGCAAGGTGCACTGAACATCTCGAACATCTAGGAGTCAGTCGGGTACTGGCAGCAGCTTGGAAAGCTGTTTTATTTAACACCTGTCGCATTGTAAGAAACTTTCTAGACCATCAGGAAATAGGCGACTGGAACCCTACGGAGCCACAGATAGTAGGTCTCAAGAAGCATCTAGAGGCGATTAGTGTCACCTTCAACACTTTCGGCCTCTGCATAAGGACAACAGAGGTAAATGGAAAACTCGAAACTACACTATACACCTAATTTTGTACCTACTACAACATCATCGCAAAAGGTTTCAAACATCGTACTGAATTCTTAACATTTTTAACTCATCAGGCACTTGCCTTGGTCCGTGACTGATGATGGGATACCCACATTACTATACTTGGGCCCTACGAGCCAGTAACATACGAGGGTCATACATGTTGCGTGCAGGCCGGGAGCACCAGTTCTCTTGTAGTATTTGAGCAATCAAGGCGACCTGAATTGCTGTGTGCAATTCAGTTCTCAGTTATAAAATATCAACTCATTATTCACCACGTGCAAGATGAGCGATTCTGCCGGAATAGCTTTTTAACCACCTGAAAAATTCATACAGAAATAGTATAATATCACGCCGGACTTGTATGTGGAGCGTCTCATGAAACCAAGGAAGAAATATTGTTGGCAAAATTATCTGCGGAAATTTCATTAGCACTATCCTATATGAAATTATTATACAGACCTGCATCATTTCCAGGGACTCGACCGAAACGTTCGTTCCATTTTATTCCTGCCAATTAAACGAAATAATTTTTATCTAATCATTAATGTAATTTCAGATATTATCTAATTTCGTCAAAATCTGGAGATAGCAGATCAATGTTTAACAAAAAATCATTCTTTTCTAGCAATTACAAAATGAAACGAAAGTTTCGGTCAGAATCCGTTGCTTAAAATGCTCCACCACATCAACGTTCTGAGACATCTCGACTCAAAAGTGCAGAAATGGACATTTTTACACAGAAAAGTCGTCATAACTTTGAAAGTAGAAGGAATAGGCTAATTTGGTCAATGGATTTGAATTAAGCGTGAAAAATTCCATCAAAAACGCGTGTTTATTTTTAAAATTTTGAGGGTTGATTTTATGTAACCACTATTACGATAAAGTTAAACAAATTTTTTAATTGAACCATTGGTATATGGAATCACATTGAAACTCCTCAATAAATACCACCATTCAAGAAAAGACTTTAAATTTGTTTCGGGAATTGTTTTTTCAACCCTCAGACAGATAAGACATAGAAATCCAAATTTCTAAGCAGCAAATATCTCGAGCAGATTTTCTGATCAAGTTAGTGTAATCCGAAATCTCTCCAGGAAGCCCTCACAAAAAATTTCGATACAGGAGCAGTTTTCTAATTCAGTACAAGGGATTGTAGTTTCAGCCCTTACGCATCTAAGGCAGAGATATCGTGATTTGATGATAACGAATATTGCACTAATTTTTTTTATTCAATCATTAATATAAGTTTTTAAAGGAACAATTGCTAATTGAAAGCCTAAAAAATCATTTAGCCTGAAAGGCGTGACTTGACAAATTCAAACAAATGATTAAACAGTAAAACGAAATTTTGAGGACCATGAGAATGCTCCTACTACAAATGTCGTTTCCAATACAGCGGAAGGCCTGGGCGACGCGTGATCAATCATTATTCCGACTCAAGAAATGAACACTTCAACAATATTCTCTACCTAACTCGAAAGTACTACATAAAGTTTTAAGAAGAACTGGAGGAGACAGTGTTTCGTTCCTGACGCCTACCTTGGTTTACTGGACCAGAAGTACCAAGATCTTAGTCAACGCCAACCAGGCGGAAAAATCGACTCGTTCAAAAGATGAAAAATAGCGGCACGAAGAACTCTTCTCAACGCTACTGAATAAATCGATTGCCAACACGGAACAGTCCTGTACCTTCGTCTATGCGCCTTCCTTACGTCCTCGACACCACATGAAAAACATTAGCAAGTAGGTGCTGGCCTCCTCAGCTTTATTTCTGGCCCCGTGGTCGGTAAAAGTAGACCCGGTCTCCCTCTGATAGTTTGTGCGCCGATTTGAATCAGTTGTAAAATGCCTGAATCCATTTGTTATGACGGGCACCGAACCTAGTGTAGCTTCGTACTCTCAAACATTAATCCAGGATGGTGTGGATTATTTTCCGAGCCGGCATATACTTCCAGAATGGACCCATGGATAATAAATAGAGAACCAGTGGTGGACAACTGCATATTGTCAGCTTGATCAGTAAATGATGTTTTCTAACGTTGAGCGCGTGAGAAAGAGTAGCTGATGTTAATCCAGTTAGAATTGTAGAATCTACAGTAAGTCTGAGAGACTTCAAGTTCCTCGAAACCAAAGCAGAACGTCAGCTCCCCATTTCGTATAAGCTTCTAATTATCTATCCTAGCCTGAAATACTAGTGACATGTTTACACTTGGAACCATTTCCTAGAACAAAATAAACTATTGGCATATATAAATTGACGTGTCCTCACTCATTCAACACACTATAAATCTTTTCAGACTTCTTCCCCAATTAATTTGCTTTTGAGCTCGTGTTGACTATGGAAAATATCGCTGTTCGAAAGTTAATTCCGTTTAGAGAGGATTCGTAACGAGTGCCAAGCCACCACGTTATAACCTGATTCAGAAAAGCAAATGATCGAGATGAATCGATTTACTGCTGGAAAAAGACATGTAATTCATGAAAAAATTTTTTTAGGATATGACATAAATTCAAGGATGAATAAGCTAAAAATCCATAGAGTTTTTAAAACAATAAAAATAGTTTTAGAAATATGAAGTTTTAAAATATTGACTTTTTTAGAAAAATATGCAAACAATTTCGAAAAAATTTCTTAATAAATTAATGAACAATTTAATTTTGAGTAAAACCGTGGAAAATCGGAGAAAATAGGAAGATGTTAGAATGATAAAAAAATTAAAAGGCTTCTCTGAATTTGTTATAATATGTGAAGAATCCTTAGTTATGCCTTCGCCTTTCATCCTGAGGGTACTTATATTATGCTACTATACTCGTACGCACAGAGGACGCGTTATCATAATTATTCTTTCTCTGTTCAACATGTTTCTTTTTTCTGTCTCTACTGAAAAATGTAAACAAATGTCCATATAAATATGAACCATGACCATAGGAACATCAGTACGAATCTCGATTTCAAAGGAGGGGGGCCCATTGTTTCGCCGGAGTGAAGTGTTGGCAGTACAATCTTCCTCAAGCAACAAGCATCGCACTGCAATTATAGGTGACCCATCTTCTCAACACATTAGAAAGGAAAAGCGAAACATTAGAAAGAGAAATAAGAGACAGTGTAGAAGTACGTAATATGGAAAGATGAAATGAATTAGAAGGGCCGAGGAAGAGGGTGGTGGGTTCAAAATAAAAAAAAAACACTTATGTGACATTCGGAGAAGTAATATCAAAAAGAATCTATAATCTCCGCTCGTTTTATTGAAAATTACACCTTCCAAGCTCATATTTATAAAAAATGGGTTTTTTCCCAACTCCATGTTATTCTTTTGTGAAAATGATGAGGGTGGACGGTATTCTCTAATATTAACCGATCAAAAGGAAATACGTATTTATTTTTTCCGCAAATTCCACAAAATGAGCCATTTCAGCGAAAAAAATGATACTTTGATTTTCTGTGGCCCATCCTTATTTTAAACATCTAATTGAAAACGTGATAATTTTGTTTCTGTAAGTAATCTTATTGGTCACTACACTACAACATATATACTTCAATCGTCAAAATCGGTTCCGTCGTTTTCGACAAATATCACATGTTTTTTTTTACGTTCCCTCTCCATAACTCCGTCAAAAATAAGGTTTCAAGGTAATTCTTTGGAGGAATTTTATGTCACATGGATCCTGATCTATGGTGTTAATATTTAGAAGAAAAAGTTGTTAGAAAATGGAGGCCAAAAACACTTGTCACGTATCAAGTTGGTATCACGTGACATGGAAGTTGAGCAGAGACTTATGACGCTTCCCTACATTTAAATTAGCATGAAAAACCTCAAATTTCGCAGTTAGTAGCAGTTGATTTTTAAGAAGCAATTCACCGCACCTGTTCAGATTACGCGAATATTGATGTAAATAAGCGTACATATCTGCAAAATGACGATTGCTTTTGCGCATGATAAAGTCGCCCTTATTGGTTATTTTGCTGTAACCCGCAGTGTTAAAGCTTCTGCAAAATGGTTCATAGAGAGCACAGTGGAGGAGTTTGAAAAAACCTGTATCCTGGTCATTACAGCCGAAGAACTTGATTCTTCTCTTCACAAGCGACCACTCGCACTTCAAAGAAATAAGAAATTTAACTCACTACAAAAAATATAATACAATAAACATTCTAAAAGAGAGGAAGTTTTTTAGTTATAATAATCAATGTGTTTTTTTAAAATATTTAAAAACTTAAAATGAATTTAAATTAGAAGAAATTTTTTGAACCTATAATACATTTGACATGATTATTATAATAAATATTTCTTTGAAAAGAAAGCAATTTTTTCAGTCATAATAAAGAAATAACCATTTTTCTACGTTTTTGTTTCAGACTTGTGAATACTACGTTACTTTTCAGAGAATCGTTTCGATTGCAGTAGAATGGTTTTGCCAACCCTTGAGTCTTACTGAACTGAGGGCCTTGTTAATGATGACCATACCAGTGAAAGATTATAATTTCAATTGTCCTGAAACTGCACATTTCAACCAGTAAGCCTGTTACGTAACATTTGGGTGTATAAGTGTCCAGGTACTGAAAGAGGACTGCCTTCACTTCTCCCAGAAGATAAATCAAGAAGATTTTCCAAAAATAGTAAGGGATTCGTTAGAAAGAAATAATGAAATTCTGCTAACCTTGGGAGATAAAACAAAATTCTGAAAAAATCACAGCGGTTTAGGTGAATGAAGAAGAAACAGATTCGAATAAGAAAAGAGTTGATCCTGTTGATTAAAGAAATGCTAAAAAAGAAGAAAGAGATGATGAAGAAAAGGCTGGGTCTGGCGATTGTAAAAGAAGAGATTGATCTCGGCGAAGATGTTTGAGAAAAGGAAGAAAGTGATGAAGAAGAAAGTGCAAGTGATTTCTTTTCATACTATCCATACTATCCGATGAATTCGAAACTCCGCATATCTATGTATTTTGATACGCTGATCACGAAATTGATGGAGAAAATATCCGCAAATTTGAGTTTCAACGTCAAAAACCCAAAAACCTATGAGAATTTCATGTTTTGTGCTCATTTTAGTAAATAATGAAAATTTACAAAAAAGCTTTGAATAAAAGTTGTAGGTCTTTTAAAAACACACATTTTATGTTGAATACATTCTTAATTCAAGACACTTTTTCTATAAAACCATTATTTTTTGAGACAAGAAGGAAAATATTGGTACAAAGTGTAGAATTGCTTGTAATGGTACTTGTGGCACTCCTATGAAGGGTCACATAAAAAATTTACATCACATCCCTACCCTCTTCCAATGTCGCGTCAGGGAGAGGCACTCCTCTGACTAGTCACGGAAATAATTCAAGTCACACCCCTGCACCTTCCCAATGTCTTGGGGGAGCGAGAAGGTACCCTCTTGACTGGTAACAGAAATAATGTAGGTTATATACCTTTCCCGTTCCAATGTCTCACGGAGGGTGGAAGAGCACCCCTGTGATTGGTCAGTAAAATAGTTCAAGTCACACTCCTACCAATTCCCATGTTTCGTGGGGCGGAAAGGCACCACTGTGACTGGTCACGAAAATAATGTAGATCTCATCCCTAGCCCTTTTCAACATCTCGTGGGGGGCGGGTGGAAGGCAGCCTTGTGACTTGTCACGTAAATAATGTGCTTCCAGTTTTTCTTACAATTTGAGTGATTTTAAAAGGTCTACAAGTTTTACTTAAATCTTTTTTGTAAATTTCTACTATTCACTGAAATAAATGGAAAAAACATGACATTTTTACAGTTTTTGGGGGTTTTGACCTTGAAAATTAAATTTCATTGCTTTTTCTTCATCATTTTCATAATTTTAATGTTCATAGAATGTTTCCAGCCTTCGTGAGAAAAAATGTTAATGTTTGGTTATTTATTTCTGTTCTGCCACCTTCTAAGTATTGTATATTCTAGTGATTTTCAAGCAGTGAACAATGCTTTTTTCATTTGCTTTCTAATATAAAGGAGCAAAAAAAATATTTTAATTGTCGTAATCTACAGAGACCATAGTTATAAAAAGTATTATGATCCAGTTATGTTTATTCGTTTTCTCGAAGAGCGAAAAACTTAGGGCTTTCATAGTCTTTAGTTCTAGTATAAGAAAAAATATGCGAAAGAATGTAATAAATGGGATAATTAAAAAATAAATAAAAACTCATAGAAAGTGATTTCATTTTCTTTCTTAAAGTATCTACTGAATCTTTATTTTCCAGCTTAATTTGAATTTTTTTCTATGATTTCTAAATGAAATTAAAAAATGAGAATAAAGACGTATGTACTATTTTCGCAAGGCACTCTTTATAAAAAATTAAATTTTCTTCTCAATTTTTTTTCACAATATATTATAAAAGGAAATATTAAAGTCATAAAGCCATTTTATCTATCTACTTTCTTTATTTTAAAAAGTAAGATTTACAGGTTATATATTACACTAAATAAAATTAGAAGAAACTATTTCTTAACATCTAAAAAAAAATTGAGTATTGTTCACAATAATTTTGGTCACTTTTATCATACATACCTGATCACTTGCTAATTCTTTAGGTGAGAAGGAAGGTAGAAGAGGAAGAAATAGGATCGATCTTGAATAATTGGAAACTGTTCAGCTCACCACCACTGGAAGAAGACAGGTTCGGAACGAAGGATGAGAAAGGTAAGGGAAAAGAAGAAGAAACATTTGAATTTAGATACAAAAGAAGTGCGCAAGATAATGATCGAAATAATATGAAACAAGGCAGAAGGAAAGGGAAGAAGGAATCAAACAAGAAATTAGGACGAAAATGTCTGAGCTTAGAAAGAGATGAGGCCATGGGAAAATGTTCGGCAAAATTTGAAAAAAGGATGCAGACTTGAGAACAAAGACTGGAAAAGCAGCAAGAGAATAGTAAAATGGTAGGAGAGCTGGAAAGTAGGATAGAGAAGATAGAAAGCTTAAAGCGAGATTTTGTTGAGGGAGATAGTGATAATGAGGAAAAGGAAAGGTTGAGAAAAACAGAGAGAAGAATAGAAAGGAAAGAGAGAAAGAAAAGGAGAAAGAATATAGTGATAAAGAGTCTGAGATTAGAGGGAAAGGAACTAAAAAAAGAAGCGGAAGAAGTGCTAAAAAGGATAGATGCGAAGGTAGAAATAGAGGATGTGAGAAGTGTAGGAAAGGAAGGGTGAAGAAGAGAGCAAGTGGTACTAGTGAAACTAAGGAAATGGGAACATAAGAAGGAAGTGATGACTAGGAAAAGGGCATTATATGGAAGCTGGGTGATAATACAGGATGATTTGACATAAGAACAAAGAAATATGCAGTATAAGTTAAGGGAAATAGCGGAAGAGGAAGGAAAGAATAGAAAGGGAACGTGGGTTAAGTATAGGAGAATACAGGTACAAGGTATATGCTGGGATTGGGACGAATAAAGGGATGAGTTAGTGAAAAGTGCGAAATAGGGGGGATAGGAGAAGGAATGGAGGATATGCTACTGGAATCTAGCAGGCTTGGAAAGAAAGAATAGGGAATTTATGAGAACTTTGAAACAAATTTGAAATTCCAAAATTCTTAAACTCGGTTCCTTGAAAACTGATTGATTAGTCGCTGTTCCCTCTCTTTCTTCTCGTCGGGACTTCTCAATTTTGACCACATTATTAAGCTTTTTACTGCAATCAATAGCGAAATTGTCATTTATATTTATAAAGTCGGGAGTTTTATCATGTAATGTGACACCCGCGAATGAAAATAACAATCCGGGTCAAAAAAATTAGTTTGCAGACGTGCCTCGATAACGCTTCATCTCGACATCCATCTGCTTTCGGGGTAATCCTTCGGTTTACAAAATGAATCTTTTTACCCAAAATATTCATTTCTCTGGCATAAGGAGATGTAACATCACGGAAACCCCAGCACTATATACAACCTCGAATATTAGGTAAGTTTTCTTTATTTTATTCATAAAGTCTAATCGCGAATTATCTGTAGATTTAAATAAATAGTTTTAACATTTTAATCTTTATATTGATCATAGTTACTTTTTTGGTGTCTGCTCTTCAGATGCCTTTCTTCTCTTGCCATAAGTTAACAATTTCGGGGAAAAAAACTCGTTTTTTATATTCTTCTTCGGCAGTTCGAAAAGTCAAGAATCTTGCTCACACACCCGACATTTTTATCTAAGACAAGTCGAGTCACGAAGAAGCAATTGAATTTGAAAATTTAACGAATTCAAGAATTTCAAAATTTTAAGAGTTTACAAGTTTTGTTGAATCATTGAGACGTTGAGGTCTCTGAAATCGTGCGAGTATTATCCCTGATGAAGATTTCGTGAAGGAAATTTCGGAAAAGTTTGCGCACGATTTTCTTTCAGCTTCTCTCCAAGAACTGCATCCGAAGCTTTTCGTTTCTATCAGAGATTTTGACTAATTTTGACCGAAAAATTCAAGTTAGTACAAATTTCTTTTAAATCCATCATGAATGAAATTAACAGCATTTTTGCTTAAAATGCTATATTTATTTTTCATCAGAAATTTTCGGAAAGAATCGGATGCAGATCTCGGAAAGGTTCGCAAATAAATAAAAACGATTGGATAGCTCTGGAAAGAACTTTTTATCAGAAATGTTCACCAGGGATGATTGATATTAGTAATTTAACAATTATTTCTAAATAACTATAGCCGCTTGTAGCACTCAATACTTCTAAAAGAGTTATGTTTAAAAAAATGGGTTTTCCATATTGGTGGAAGAAGAGGAGGTGGAGGATGAGGAGCAGGAAAAGGAGGAGTGGGAAGTCAAGGAGAAGGAAGTAGAGGATGCAGTCAAAATCAGATACCTTTATTCATCAAATACGAATGTACATATGTAAGTTCTTAAAAATAGCATCATTATTATCACAGGAAAGCATACTTTTCCGGTTGCATTTATCAAATAACAGTTAAGGTTTTCATCTATTTTCTTTCTATTATTTATTTTCAGCTCGTTTTTTTTTACAAATAATTTATATATATCCATGCTTATTATACAAACAGTGCCTATTAATTCAACCCTGTGTCATTTCTCCACTCATATTCGCTGCGGTCACGGAAGTACCGTGGCGCCTCTGTCGGCGGTAAGTGGTGATTCTCGTTAGATGAGTGTTCAATGTTTACATGCGATTTCCAATCGAATTAAAAATTAACATAATAATGAATTTATTATTGTTTTTGTGCTGTGTTATCTAGAATTATCTAAAATCTACAATCTTTCTGTAATTCGAGAAATATACAAGTGGAATCACTAACAAATAAGAATAATATAGGTTATGTAGGAATTCTTCAATCATCCTGCTTTATCTATATTATGAACTACTTCAATTCAGAGAAATATACTAAGTATTCAAATTCTAGTTCTTTTCGTTAGAATTTGGTGACTGTCAAAATAGTGGCAGAGTAGGTCAACAATAATCGGCTTAAAGGAGATGTGAACTGCTGTGTAGTGAATTGTTTTCGCTCCTTTAGAATTTCACCTCTTGGTACGCATTTTTATACTTTTCCAACTGCTGTGCATAAAAGAGAACGTCGAAAGAAATGGATTCTTTTATGTAAAAGGAAAAACTAATCATTAGACATCAACATTTTATTGATAGCTTAGAATAAGAAAAGATGGTTTTTCTCACAAAATTGAAAATATATATATGCAGATAATTTATATATTGAACGAATAAATATGCGCAAGTTTCTTCAAAAAACCTAAAATTCCGAAATTTTTACTTCTCTTTTACCTAGACGAAAAAAGCATGACTAGTAACTGTGTACAGTATCAATGCATAGTAACTATACATAGTTAGATGCATTTATTTTGCATAATTATGTCATTTGAATAATTTAGAACTGTAAAAGCTCAGTTACAACCACCTGAGGATTTGTCGAAGCCTTTACTGCGTCAGGACAAATCTTCCTTGAGGTATCTGGGTTCTCAACTGAAATTTACAGCACCACGAGGTTTTACCCAAAATCTCGCGATTCAAAAAATCTACCCTGGTAGCCCAGATCTCAGAAATATATCTTCCTCGAAGAAATTGAGTTCATATCTAAAATTTATAAAATCTGGAGGTTTCATTTAAGATCCTGCCATCCTAAAAAATCCTTCTGATGGGCCAGGTGTCAAAAAATCATTTTTCCCGAGGATCCAGGTTGCAGAAACACATTTTTCTAGAGGAAGATGGGTTCTCAACTAAAATTTATAAATTCCCAGGTTTCACCCTCGATCTTCTCATCCTAAAAAGTAATCCTGGTGGTTGATGTGTAAAAAAATCATTTTCCTTTAGAAAGTTGACTGATATTTGAAATTTTCAACAACTCGTAGCTTTTCGCAAGATTCCGCCATCCTAACAAATAATTCTGGTGATCTTGGTGTCTCAAACACATCGTCCTCTAGGAAGGTGGATTTTGAATTGAATTATATGAAAGTCTTCGCCGCCCAAGCAATAAGCCTGCTTGTTCAGATGTCCAAACCAAACGTTTCTCGAGAAAGGTGTGTTTTCTAACAAAAATTCTGTATTCTGTCGGTATGACGTTTGACCTGTAAGAGAAGAAAGGTTGGGAATGAAAAACGCAGCTTTCTACTTTTGAACTTTGATAATTTTTATTACACCTTTGCACCTGGTTCTAGGGACATTATTCGGCATACCTGCTCAGATGGCGGAATATTTAGAAAATATAAAAATATTTCATCTGTACAATCCACTTAAAAGATAATCTATTGACATCCCGTAAAACAAGAACGTAAAATCAACAAAATTACACATATATAAATAATTGAAAAATAATTCTCGTAGCATAGCAGACACTTTTACGACCGCAGACGTAGTTATTGGGAGTATGAAAAATACTGTAAGGTATATATGGGGCATTCTTCCTCAACCGGACACCCCCTGCTGTCCAAAATTGGTTTGACCTGAAAAAATCGTGTTGAGGCTCAAAATTTGGCAAATTTTATCTATTTTTCAGAACTATTAGGTACTTTTTGAAATTCAATATGGCCGACTGAATATGGCGTCGAGAGTCAGGAAAAACATATTTGAACAAATTACTTTTTAGAAGAAATTACGAAAGTGTCGAGTTGGAATACTTCTTTTGACCTTATATTCTACGCTTGCATAGGCACTTTGACGAACCATATGACACATTGCGAAATTTAAGATGGTAGATCCAATATGGCGGCTGAATGTCAAAGATTATGCTTCCTGTATCTAAACTTCCTCAAATCGGCTTGGAAATAGGTACTTTGGGGTTTTCGAGGTCGCTGATTACGATTATGTAGTCAGAATATCAGAATCAGAAATGGAGGATCCAATATGGCGGATGTATGCCAAACTATCGAGCATCCAGTGACTACAATTGCTGAAATCGGCTTGTAAATGATTTCTAGAAGGTTTTCGTGGTCGCTGATTAAGATTCTGCAGTTAAAATATCAAAATTCGACATGGCGGATCCGATATGGCAGCTGTGTATCGGCGATTCAGCTCCAAGCAACAAAAATTGTTGAATTCGGCTTGGAAATGATTACTCGCGGGTTTTCGAGGTCGCTGATTGCGATTCTTCACCTGTTCCCTTTAAAGAAACACTTGAGAATCACTGAGACCAAAGTTCACTCGTTCTCTCTGAAAAAACGCCCGAGGATCGTAAAGGCAGATCCAACTGGGAATTGCAGAGGCAGATCATCACTTGTTCTCTCATGAAGGGCAACTAAGGATCCTAGAGTCAGAGCTCCACTTATTTCCATTAAAGAAACGATTGAGGATCACTAAGACCGAACTCCACTTGCTCCTGTAAAAAAAAGCAAATAAAGACCGTTGGGGCAGAACTCCACTTTTTCTTCCGCAAGGAGCAACTAAGCATTGCAGAGGCCGAGCTTCACTTGTTCCCTCCAAAAAAGACAATTGAGGAAGACTAAGACCAAGCTTCACTTGTACTCACTAGAAAAACAACTGAGGATCGTCGAGGCAGAGCTCCACTTTCTCTTTCACAAGGAGCAACTGCGCATTGCAGAGGCCGAGCTTCACTCGTTTCCTCTAAAAGAGACAACTGAGGAACACTAAGACCGGGCTTCACCTGTTCTCACTGGAAAAACAATTAAGCATTGTGGAGTCAGAGCTCTACTTGTTCTTTCGCAAAAAGCAACTGAGCATTAAGAGGCCGCTCTCCACTTGTTTCCTCCAAAAAAGACAATTGAGGAACACTAAGATCGAGCTTCACTTGTTCTCACTAGAAAAACAACTGACGATCGTGGAGGCATAGCTCCACTTGTTCTTTCGCAAGGAGCAACTGAGAATTGCAGAGGCCGAGCTCATCTGAAAAGACAATTGAGGAACACTAAGACCGAGCTTCACTTGTTCTTACTGGAAAAACAACTGAGGATCGTGAAGGCAGAGCTCAACTTGTTCTTTCGCAAGAAGCAATTGAGCATTGTGGAGGCCGAGCTCCACTTGTTTCCTCTAAAAAAGACAGTTGAGGAACACTAAGACCAAGCTTCACTTGTTCTCACTATAAAAACAACTGAGAATCGTGGAGGCGGAGCTCCACTTTTTCTTCCGCAAGGAGCAACTGAGCATTGCAGAGGCCGAGCTCAACCTGCTTTCACTATAAAAGACAATTGAGGAACACTAAGATCGAGCTTCACTTGTTCTAACTAGAAAAACAACTGACGATCGCGGAGGCAGAGCTCTACTTTTTCTTTCACATAAAGCAACTGAGCATTGCAGAGGCTGAGCTCCACTTGTTTTCTCCAAAAAAGACAATCGAGGAACATTAAGATCGAGCTTCACTTGTTCTCACTAGAAAAACAACTGAGGATCGTGGAGGCAGAGCTCCACTTGCTCTTTCGCTAGGAGTAACTGAGCATTGCAGAGGCCGAGCTTCACTTGTTTCCTCTAAAAGAGACAACTGAGGAACACAAAGATCGAGCTTCACCTGTTCTCACTGAAAAAACAACTAAGCATTGTGGAGTCAGAGCTCTACTTGTTCTTTCGCAAAAAGCAACAGAGCATTGCAGAGGCCGTTCTCCACTTATTTCCTTCAAAAAAGACAATTGAGAAACACTAAAATCGAGCTTCACTTGTTCTCATTCGAAAAACGACTGACGATCGTGGAAGCAGAGCTCCACTTGTTCCTTCGCAAGGAGCAGCTGAGCATTGCAGAGGCCGAGCTCCAGTTGTTTTTTCTAAAAAAGACAATTGAGAAACACTAGGATCGAGCTTTACTTGTTCTCACTAGGAAAACAACTGACGATCGTGGAAGCAGACCTCCATTCGTTCTTTCGCAGGGAGCAACTAAGCATTGCAGAGGCCGAGCTCCACTTGTTTCATCTGAAAAGACAATTGAGGATCATTAAGACCAAGCTTCACTTGTTCTCACTGAGAATCGTGAACAACTGAGGATCGTGAGGGCAGAGCTCAACTTGGTCTTTCGCAAGGAGCAATTGAGCATTGTGGAGGCCGAGCTCCACTTGTTTTTCCTAAAAAAAAAAAACAGTTGAGGAACACTAAGACCGAGCTTCACTTGTTCTCACTTCAAAAACAACTGAGGATCGTGGAGGCAGAACTCCGCTTGTTCTTTCGCAAGGAGCAAATGAGCATTGCAGAGGCCGAGCTCCACTTGTTTCATCTGAAAACACAATTGAGGACCATTGAGACCAAGCTTCACTTGTTCTCACTAGAAAAACAACCGACGATCGTGGAGGCAGGGCTCTACTTGTTCTTTCGCAATAAGCAACTGAGCATTGCAGAGGCCGAGCTCCACTTGGTTCCTTTAAGAAAAAAGAATTGAGGAACACTCAGAACGAGCTCCAATTGTTCTCACTATAAAAACAACTGAGGATAGTGGTGGAAGAGCTCTTCTCGTTTTTCCGCAAGGAGAAACTGAGCATTGCAGAGCCCGAACTCCAGTTGTTTCATCTGAAAAGACAATTGCGGACCACTTAGACCGAGCTTCACTTGTTTTCACTAGAAAAAAAGTAAGGATCGTGGAGGCAGAGCTCAACTTGTTCTTCCGCAAGGAGCAACTGAGCATTGCGGAGGCCGAGCTCTACTTGTTTCCTCTTGAAAAGACAATTAAGGAACACTAATACCGAGCTTCACTTGTTCTCACTAGTTAAACAACTGAGGATCGTGGAGGCGGAGCTTCACTTGTTCTTTTACAAGGATCAACTGAGGATCGCAGAAGCAGAACTTCAGTTTTCCACTTACGTGAGTTAATCTATTCCCTTCTATCCTTAAGTATATATCAGTTCAGAGCACGAAAATATGGATTATTTATATTCGTTCAGCTCCACCCTCGGTGACTGAAATGTTTATGTAAATAGTTTTTTTCAGAGATTTACGTTCAATCAGATCGTTGGAGGACTACGTTTGGAATCAGTTACTTTCAGAACTACAGTTTCATTCAGTGATTAAACCTTTTTTAAGATTGTATTCCAAGGAAGTCTTCATAAGTTCAAGCTTTTCATCAGTTTAAGCCAGGAGTTTCTAAAAATCGAATTTTTTGAAATTATATTTTCTAAAAGTTTATAGTTTCTCAAATACAGTGTGGAAACTCTTATCCCGAAATTCGCCAAATTGACGAAGTTACTGGTCATTGACCACAGCGTGACGAACTGATCGTGGTGAAAGGACCGAACATCGAGCGACCTGCTGAGAGTTCCACAAGTAGGGAGCACATAATGTTTCTATTGTATGTCCTTTACGATAGTGCGTAATTTTCTTTTCAGAAAAGGGCATAGCTTTCTAATGATTATAAGACACATGGGTTTCCCGGTTTCTCCTGCCAACGAGCGCACGTTCTCACCATGATTACGAAATTGCTTGTTAACTTTAAACGCGGTTTTCAATATCGGTGCCCACGATATTTTGAGAACGGCTAGATGAATTTTGATGAAATTTAGACACAACATTCTATATATTCTATATATTTATTGTAGATTCTTTATGTATGACATTCATGGAAGCACGTCGTGGTGTACCCTCTTTCTGATAAGATAAACCGCAATTGAATAAAGTGAACAGTTATTGAAAAAAACAATCCCAAAATGCACCTACCTTTCTAATTTTCTGGCTGCATTTAAGCCCTCAATATTCAGTATGCCTAATACTAGCGACGAATATCGCGATAGATGCTTGCAATCCTTACAAAAATTTTGATCTTACGGGCCACAGAGGCAAAGATTTGAGATTCATATCTAAGAATCTCGAACGAAGATTTCCGGATCTTCCAGATAATGTAGATTCTCAAACATCTCGTAATTTATCGGATGTTGGTCAAAATGATGTTGATATGGATCAAAATGCATCTTTTAATTCTGATTCTTCAACACCATCTAAAATTAATAATATCTCAATAGTTCGTTGACAAAGAGAAATTAAATTGGAAGACATGTGAAGTGGATTGAAGGAGGAATTTTTCACCATACAGATTGATGATCCTCAAAAATTAATTATTCTTACAATAGCTTCGGAAGCATGGAGCGTTAATAAGATCACAAAAGAATTCAGCTGCAGTGAGCGGATTGCAAAAATAGCTAAAGATCTTAGAATTTCAGAAGGGGTTTCACCAGACACTACAGCGAAGACTGGTAAACCATTACCGGAATTTACTGAAAGACAAAATAAAAGACTTTTATATTGATGATGCGAACAGTAGAATCATGCCTGGCCAGAAAGATGTTGTTTAAGTGAAGACAGATGAAGATCACTGTTTGATGCAGACACGTCTCCCCTTATTACATTTGAGGGGACTCTACGATAAGCATAAAGAAAGTCACTCAGAATTTCCAGTGAGCTTCAGCAAAATCGCACAACTTCGTCCGAAACATTGCATTCCTGCTAGGCCGAGCGGAACCCATTCCGTCTGCGTTTGCACGATCCATCAGAATGTTAAACTGATGTTGGATGCTATTGACATTAAGCAACTCACCCAGAATTTGGAAAACCCGATGAGTGGTTATAAAGGCTGCTTACAAGAAATGACTTGTAAGAATCGTGGTGTGAATGAGGGTGGAAATCGTAATGCAAATTGTTTGCTTGATGAATGTGAATAATGTCCAGGAATCGCGAGTTTGTCACAAGTTCTACAACAATTATTGGAGGGAGAAAACATCGATAATGTTCAATTCAGTACCTGGACTGCGACAGACAGGGCGACTTTACAAACTCAAAGACACCCTACGACAGACTTCGCAGAAGAATTATGTAATAATTTATTGGTTTTAAAACCACATTCATTTATCCCCAAACAATAGTCGCAGTACTTTTGATTTGAGAAGAACAATCTTGATGAGGGTGAAGTTCTCATTGTATTGGAGTGCGCAAGGTGAAAGTGCTTCAGATGGTATTGGAGCTCTATCCAAAAGAGAAGCAGCACGAAACAGTCTTCTATGTAAGCCAACTGAAGCCATTCTAGCCCCTGAAAAACTTACGAATATTGGAAAATCATTGCTTCGAAGCAGAAAAGGATCGAACGCTTTTGATTAAAAGGTACTCCCATGCTTCTCATTCTACCACACTTATATATAAGGCATGAACAAAGTGCGAAAAGCATCCCGATTCGTGAGAGGCAAGGGAACTCACGTTCAAAAAGCAGTCCGAATCGTGAGAGGCAAGGAAACTCACGTTCAAAAAGCATCCCAAACCGTGAGAGGCAAGGGTACTCGAATTCAAAAAGCCCCCTGTTTCGTGAGAGGCAAGAGGACTCACGTTCAAAAATCACCCCGATTCGTGTAAGACAATAGTTAGTGAAATGAGAATCCGAATGTTTTGTTCAACTTCTGATGATGACTAGCACATTGAGTCTGCTTTCTTCTATTTCCACGATCTGATTATCGATTTGTGATCAGTGATCTCGCAAAGCCACAAGTAATCATTCCCAAGCCCATTTAATTCACTGAAAGCTGAAATATTCAGCGTGAATCCGCCATATTCGATCTTCTATTTCTAATTTTGATATTTTGACTGCAGAATCTTAATCGGCGACCACGAAAACCTTCTAGCAATCATTTACGAGCCAATTTCAGCAATTGGAGTCACTGACTGCTGGATTGTTTGGCATAAATCCGGCATGTTGGATCCGCCATCTTGGATTCCGATATTCTGACTACATAATCGTAATCAGCGACCTCGGCAACTCCCAAGTGCGTATTTCCAAGTCGATTTAAGGAAATTTAGTTGCAGGGAGCATAATCGTTGACATACAGCCGCCATATTGGGTCCACCATTTTGAATTTCCCAATGTGTTATATGGTTCGTCACAGTGACTATGCGAGCGTAGAATTTAAGCTCGAAAGGAGTATTTGAATCGACACTATCATAATTTTTTTTTTTTAAGTAATTTGTTCATCTATATTCTTCCTGACTCTTGACGCCATATTTAGCCGGCCATATTTACTTTCGAAAACCACCCAATATCACTGAAAGCTAGATGAAATTTGCTAAATTTTAAGCCTAAAGACGATTTTTTCAAGTCAAACAAATTTTGGACAGCAGGGGGTGTCCGGTTGAGAAAGAATGCCCCATATATATATCGAAGGAATTTTTCACATAATATACACATATAATATGCACATAATATATTATTATGTATATGATTACGAATAGCAGAAGGGAAATTCAAACAATAATTCAGGGTGTTGAGAAGATTTTTTAAAAATGGCGACCCACAAATCCCAAATAAATATTCCCTCTGTACATTACAAATGAGAAATAACACTGGTCAATATAATTTTACCAATGCATTCATGAAATGGGATATTCTCTTGATTTGAGTTCACTTGAATTCTCTTGATTTCGTTTAAATTTGCTCGACTTCATGTGACTTTTCTTAAATTTTATACAATTCACTCTAAATTTCCTTTCACAAATGTTCCAATCAGTTCAACACAATTCGAGTACCAAGATTCGCCTTGAATAAACATAAATTTCCAAATTTTCAACTTTCCAGAAAGCTACGATTTCTCTATCATATATCTTGCGAACGGCTAGTGCTAAAAAGTAGGACTATAAACTTTTTAAAGTTTTTTGGTGCGTTCAAAAACGAAGAAAAATGACCCTTATTTGATGATTTAATAGTACATTATGCTCCAAGGATTTTACCCAAACCTTTACTCTGAGTATGATGTTTACAGGACGAGTAGTAGAATTGCGCGCGCTGCGCAATTCAAATACGAGATCTGTAAAACATCATAGACGGATTGAAGGGTAGGGTGAATTCCTAGATGCATACATTACTTTATTTCCAATGAGTATGTTTAGAGTGAGTAATGCCGTCTGGGAAAAAGGAATAATGTGGTCATTTAGCGAATCGGCGCAAACGCATCCCTCGTAGATTCAATATAGTTTATTGTACAATATACATAGCTTGTACACAGCCAATAATCTTTCTACCCTCCTTTATACGTCTGGATATCTCTGCATCAATCTTTGCGTCAGCAGTAAATAAACGTCTAAGATACACGAACTCATCAACTTGTTCTATCCTCTCTTCGTTTAAGGCAATGTTACATACTATTTTCCCACCACTTCTTTCAAAAGCGATCATTTTTGTTTTATTTACGTTAATCTTGAGATCCATACTCTTCATGCTGGCATCCAGTCTACTTATCATTCTCTGCAAATCGTCGGCTGATTCAGCTGTAATAATCTTATCATCTGCAAACGCCAGTCCACGTCCTTTCACTGTCCCGAGATCAACATCTTCTTCGTCTATAAGGGTCATTCTTAAAAATTTGTCCGTGTTTATATTGAACATCCAGGAGAACATAACGCAACCTTGCCTAACGCCCTTCTTAATATCAAACCAATCGCTCAGTTGTCCATTCACTCTTACACTCGCTCGACTACCATTGTACATTGCTTTCATTGCTCTGAGGAGCCAAACATTCACTCCATACTTTTTCAGAGCTCCTCAAAGTTTAGATCTATTCACCTTATCGAAAGATTTCTCCAGATCAACAAATGCAAAGAAACCTCTTTTTTTACTTTCAAACTCTTTTCTATGATCTGTCTCAAGCTAAATATCTGATTTGCACATGATCTCCCTGGCATAAATACACATTGAAATTCCCAGGTCCTTTCTACAGTTATTCCCATGACCTTCTCAATCAGTATTTGGTAAATATTTCACCAACGGTACTTAGTAAGCTGATCGCTCTATACTTAGCACAGTCGCTCTTATCACCCTTTTCCTTGTGGGCTGGGACGATAATCGCCTATTTCCAATCGTTTGGAACTTCACCATGCACAACACACATATTCATAAATTTGCTCAGCCACACAAACAAATATCCGCCACCGCTCTTAAGCATTTCAGCGGTAATGCCATCCATACCAGCAGCCTTAC